>OVAN01000577.1:0-52627 GCA_900406275.1 Anastatica hierochuntica
ACTTACATAGGATGATGGTCAAAGAGGTTTGGAACCTTTTTTGTCTCTGTTCTTTTGTTTAATAGAGATTTTATAGCGGTTAGTCCACTTATTTAAACCGTATATGAAGTTTTATTAAATTAACTGTTAAATAAATAGAAACGATGCTCATTTACCATGAAAGAAAGTTTAGCATAGATTAATATAAATNTTAATATAAATATAGAATGTGATTAGAAATTTTTAAACAACACAGAAGAGTATAAACTTTAGTATATAGAGCATTTACCTAAAAATTCTATATTTTCGCAGGTGTTAACCCACTGATTTTGAGAAAAATTTAAAAAAATGACAATCTTGTTTTAATGTATAGTTGCATCGTTCACTCATATAGGATGATGGTCAAAGTGGTTTGGAACCCTTGTTGTCTCCGTTTCTTTAGATAATAGAGATTTTATAGCTGTTAGTCCACTTATTTAGGCCGAATATGAAGTTTTAATAAATTAATTGTTAAAAATTAGACACGATTCCCATTTACCATAAAAGAAAGTTTAGCATAGATCAATATAAATGTAGGATGTGGTTAAAATTTTTAAACAACACTATAGTGTATAAACTTCAGTGTATAAACCATTTACCAAAAAACTCTATATTTTCGTAGGTGTTAACTCAATGGTTTTGAGGAAAAATTCAAAAAAAAATGACAATCATCTTTTAATGCATAGTTTCATCGTTCACTTATATAGTATGATGGTCAAAGAGGTTTGGAACCTTTGTTGTCTCCTTTTCTGTAGATAATAGTGATTTTATATCGGTTACTCCAATTATTTAGGCCGTATATGAAGTTTTTTTAAATTAATTGTTTAAAAAATAGAAACGATGCTCATTTACCATGAAAGAAAGTATATCATAGATTAATATAAATGTAGAATGTGGTTAGAAATTTTTAAACAATACCAAAGAGTATAAACTTTAGTATATAGAGCATTTACCAAAAACCTCTATATTTTCGTAGGGGTTAACCCACTTATTTTGATAAAAATTCAAAAAAATGACAATCTTGTTTTAATGTATAGTTGCATCTTTCAGTTATATAGTATGATGGTCAAAGAGGTTTGGAACCTTTGTTGTCTCTGTTTCTATAGATAATAGAGATTTTATAGCGGTTAGTCCACTTATTTAGGCCGAATATGAAGTTTTAATAAATTAATTGTTAAAAAAATAGGAACGGTGCCCATTTACCATGAAAGAAAATTTAGCATAGATTAATATAAATGTAAAATGTGGTTAGAATTTTTTAAACAACACTAAAAAATATAAACTTCAGTATATAAAGTATTTACCAAAAAATTACTCATCTTCTGTATTATAGATTATCTCAAATTACTCTTTTGTCATCTTTTGAAAATAATTTTTTTTATCAAAGAATATAGCTATCAATATATCTTATAAAATACTAAACATTCAACATGAGAATTTGTGTCCGACTAGTTATAAGTGTCTATAGTTTTTATAAGCTAAAGGCTTTACGTATAATTCTTTTTGGCGTAGTATAGCATCCGACTACGAACCTACTAAATATTCCATATCATTTTCAATTTCTTATATTGATTAATATCTCGAAATCATTTTATTAATTTTGGATGCATGTAAATAGTCAATTTTTTTTTTGTTTCATATCACAATATTTTTTTTGTCATTTTTTTATCTTTTGTATAATGCAGTGGGGATTAGCTGTGAACTAGTTGGCACATGAACGTGCCACTCAAAATCCAAAGCTTATTGTTTTCATTTTATCTTTTGGAATGATATACAAAAGAAGCAAACCCTTGAATCGATAAGGGACCACAAACATTTTTAGTTAACATACCTTATTGATCTTAACAATTTCTTGTATTAAACCATGATAATTTCAAATATAGATGTAGACATATATGATAGTGGATCCACAAAATTAAAAGGACATTTTTGCTTTCTCCCAAATTCGATTTCTTGTCTTCTATATACATCATTGACTTTAAACTTCGTAGAGTTATAAACTCTACGAAGTTAGTTTTAAATTCCTTAAACATAACGGTTTTTTCTAATTTTGCAAACAAGTCGATATATACAAATTAACTCAAAAAATTATGGGAATTGAGACGGATGTGATTTGTAGGGTTATAGACTGTATGGTGTTGATGTTAAACTCTTTAAACATAATTTATTTCTTCTAATTTTGTAGGCAAATCGATATATACAATTTAACTAAAAATTTTGGAAACCGAGACCAATGTTTCATTTGACTATCTTTGGGACCGAGCCCGTATACCATAAAATTCACACACATATATATAGATGTATACATTAAGCAAATATTGGCTTGGATTTAGCTGATGCAAGTAATGAATAAATTTGATAAGTTATTTGGTAAAAACGTGATGATATAAACTTGAAAGCTTTTCAAGTATTTTAGCCAAGGCACAATGTAATTTGCTTTTGATCAGTTTTATTATATATATGGATATGTCGGTCGCAATTGATGCAATGTCGTAGAAAAGATAAAATCTATATGATTTTATATAGTGTGGTCCTAGTGAAGTCTCTCCACAATCATCGCTATATTATATAAATAAAAATCGATTTAACACTTTTTTAAGTATGCTTTTTACTAGTAGATAATCAGTGTCCAATAAAAACGTTATTAAAATGTAAAAAAATCCTTTTTAAATATAATATTTCTAAGAACAAAAAAAAAGTCGATTTATCATTTTTAATTTATTTAGAGATGTTAAAGACGATTTTTGTCAAAATAAAATCAAACATAAAAATTTGTAAAAAAACAAATGAAGGCTAAATAAAAGTTAGATTGATATTTCTTTATATAATTAATATATTTACAAGAGGGTAATAGTCTAATAGATACATATAATTAATCAACATAGCAAAACAAAAGTTTTGACTTTTATAAAAATATGAAAGATGCAAAAATAAAATTTATTCAAAGGGTAAAAAGTAATGGCACTTGAAGGTCAAAAGAGCACATGTGAAAATTAATATGACTCGTGATGAGTTGATAAAGGAAGATGTAAATTTTATTTTTTCTTTTATCAAAAACTGTTTTAAAAAAAACAATTATTGGAGATGCAATTGTCAAAGATCGTAGGTAAAGTACATTTATATATTGTCTAAAAAATTTGGTTATTCGGCGTTTTATTATTTTAATTTATTACATGCGACAACTACATTATTGAAACTAAATTATTGACTTATTGTACACACCTACATTGTATTTCTATAAATATAAAAATTCAATAACCATATCTTTTTCGTTTTCGGCATTCAATAACCATATCTAACTTGAAATTCTTAAAACATTTTTATTTGAGAAACATATAAGAAACTAAGATTATCTTTGACCAAGAAAACATATGATAAATTAAGATTATCTTTCTTGATATTGTAAGAGCAAACTAGATCGACCTTGTTTCATTCAAGCTCCAAGAGACTAATTCTTGCAGATTTCGAATCAAAATTTACCGAGTTAATGATGTTTTTATGGAGAAAAGATAAATTGCATAAGAGTTAAAAAATTTATAGTCGGTGTGTTACGTCCTTAAACATCATTTAATCTGAAATAGAGGAAGTATAAATCGTATAAGAGTTGAAAATTTCATAATCTGAAATGTTTTTTCTTTTGTCACCAAACAGAACGATAAAACCCAATCTATAGCCAAATAATTTTATTACGCGGAGCAACACGATTTAGTAGAATCAAACTCCGATGGAATGATCGTAAATGTGGATCTTTAACCACTTGACTAAAGTCACTTCTCCATAGAAATTTCACTTTTACAATGGTCTATTTGATACTATCATATAGTGATTAGTAAGCAACTTCACATCTTTGTTTTGGTGACTATGTAACCAACCTAACTCTTATGAATCTTTGACAAGTCTACACTGCATGCCGGCCCAATATGAACCAACTCGAGAGCTTAATGGGCCTATCATAAGCCCATGTAAATCCACTAAGAATCTTCCTAGCTTAGACATATTGGACTATGGTTTATAAGCAATTAATATGCATATTTTTTTACATCAAATGTGAATTCATAAATATGAATATACAAATTAGATAATTTGGTGGCACAAAGTAATCATGTTTATGCTTTGTTTGCAAGTGAAAACGAACCGATATCAATCAATTGAAAAACTTCCCTACCAAACCGGTTTAAGTTATTTCTAAAACAAACCAATATCAATCTCTAAACTAAAATCCACTAAACCGGAATAAACCATACTCTATGACAAAGCTGGTATGTCCTTTTGTAACATCCCCGATATGGTCTAGGTCAAAGTCAACTTAATTAACCGCACAATAATCAAACAAGAACATGTACGGCCAATTAAGCTAACCTTTTACTAAATCGGAGATGCTACTGATGCACGCCCGAACCCTCGGATCAAGAACTCCGAAACGCATTCAGAAATTCTCGACCCGAAATCCGAACCGTACATCCCTAGCGGAGTTAGCCTTCGGCCAACGGTCCTAAACTAATCCGCTAGTTAGTTCGTCATCAGGCAATTAATCATTTGTTTAGCTTTTTTTCTTTCTAAATTTGTGTAAAATCCCTCGATTATTAAATTTAATTTCATTAATAGTAAACCATTCGTATTAGTGAAAAAACAAAACATATTAATTATGTTAGCATTTAACCTATGATTTAGGACATAATTAACTTAAACTAAATTTAAGGATGTAATAGATATTAATACAACCAATTACAAAAAGACACGTGTCCATCACTGTCGTCTTCCTCTGTTTTTTTTCTCTCTTTGAGCTTTCGATGGCGTTGTATCGAAGAATGAGAGATATGTAAGGTAAGAGAAAGAAAAAGAGAAAGCGATAATCGAGCTGATTAAAGATCTTGAATTCGAAGTAATCTTTGTTGTTTAAGGAAGAAGAAGAAGAAGAAGTAAGAGAGGTCAACGAAGAAGAAGATAATGAAGCTCTCTGCTTTGCATCAAAGTTACTTAAATCGCCGGAGCTTTAGATCTCCGGCGGTTCTTGATTCTTCCGTCGATAGCTCCGTGAAGTCTTTGTTTTGGCTCGTTTTGCATTGCTTTTCTTGCTTGATTAGCTTAGTTCTTGGATTCAGATTCTCTAGATTAGTCTTCTTCTTCCTCTTCTCTACTTCTTCCACCATTGATCTCTACTCTTCTCCTCCGTTTCTTCCGGACTTACCTCTCGATGTTCGCGCAATCAGCCGGAATCTTGATCCCGGAGTAAACGGTTCAACGGCGGCGACGGTGAAGACGACAAGCTCCCGAGTTGTAGTCGGGAGACACGGGATTCGGATCCGTCCTTGGCCGCATCCGAATCCCGTTGAGGTTATGAAAGCTCATCGGATAATCGAGAGAGTGCAGAAGGAGCAAAAGACGGTTTTCGGGGTGAAAACAAGTAAGACGGTTATCGCCGTGACGCCGACTTACGTGAGAACGTTTCAGGCGTTGCATTTGACCGGGGTGATGCATTCGTTGATGCTAGTACCGTATGATCTGATTTGGATTGTGGTTGAAGCCGGTGGAGTTAGTAACGAGACGGGCTCAATCATAGCCAAATCAGGGCTCAGGACGATCCATGTTGGGTTCGATCATCGAATGCCAAATACTTGGGATGATCGTAGCAAGCTTGAAGTCTTGATGAGACTTCAAGCTTTGAGGCAAGTCGAAAATATTTATAAATCTCTCTTTTGTTTGCTTATTTGATATGCTGATACTGAAAGTGACGATTTTCGGTTTCGTGTGTGTTTTTAGAGTTGTGAGGGAAGGGAAGCTTGATGGAATTGTGGCGTTTGTGGATGATAGTAACATGCATAGTATGGAGTTCTTTGACGAAATTCAAAATGTGAAGTGGTTTGGTGCGGTTTCGGTTGGGATATTGGCGCATTCGGGTAATGCGGAAGAGATGGTTATGTCGATAGATAAGAGAAAAGAGAAGGAGGAAAGCTCTTCGTTACCGGTACAAGGTCCGGCTTGTAACTCGACCGATAAGTTGATCGGGTGGCATGTTTTCAATACATTGCCATATGCGGGGAATAGTGCGGTTTATATAGATGATGTTGCCGCGGTTTTGCCTCAGAAACTAGAGTGGTCTGGATTCGTGTTGAACTCGAGGTTGGTTTGGGATGATGAAGCCGCGGATAAGCCCGAATGGGTTAAGGACTTTGGGTTGTTGAATGAGAATGAAAGTGTAGAGAGTCCTTTATCTTTATTGAATGATCCTTCAATGGTTGAACCTCTTGGAAATTGCGGAAAACAGATTCTCCTTTGGTGGCTTCGTGTCGAAGCACGCGCCGATAGCAAATTCCCTCCCGGGTAAGCCTTAAACCGAGATCTTTATGCGTCTATACTCACACAAGGAATGTTAACAATCTGTTGTACTATTTTAGATGGATAATTGATCCTCCGTTGGAGATCACGGTTGCGGCTAAACGCTCTCCGTGGCCAGATGTTCCACCCGAGCCACCTACTAAAAGGAAAGATCAATTGCCGAAAGGGAATATAGTTGCGGTGATACCGAAGCAGCAACAACATTCAAGTAGAATCCGAAAACCGAAACGTAGAAGTAAAAGAAGTAAACATGAACCAACAACGACGACACAAGTTTATTCTTCATCGTTTAAGCATCAAGAAAGAAACCGAGAAAAGAATGAACAAAAGTTCTCGAGAAAACCTCTTAGAGATCATCTTCTTCCTCCATAGATACCGAAAATATTACGACTAACGGAGAGCAAACCAAACCGCGAAATTCAGAATTAATGATGATGGAGCTCTTCAGGTTTTTCGGAGAATGATGATCCTTTATCAAGTTTTTTCATTTTGGGTTCATATAAACTTATATTTACTAGTAACAAAGATTGTTTGTTTTTCAATGGTGTTGAGAGTACAAAAAAAAAGAAAGTGTAGAAACATAAAAACTTTGGGTTATGTATAGTTTTGTAACCATATATTCATCTAAATTTAGATAACATTGAACCAAACATAACTTAGATTAAGTAGTAATATAAAACAGCAACAACATTAGTCTCTTCTCTACTTCCATCAACAAAAGAATGAAGTAGCTAAACACCAAGAAGCAAACACTTATATGATCATCATCAACAAAAGAAAACATTGGTTCTTTTCAAGGCCAAATACTACTAATATCCCATGCTTAAATCCCCGGCTACGTCGTCAAGATCTTCTTACCAACGGAGGCTTTCCCGGCGTATTCTGATTCCGATTCATCTTCTTCAAATCACCTAGTGATGTTGTGGTAGTGGTTTCTTCACTTTTGTGAGCACTCTCATAACAACTATCGTAAGAGAGCTTGGCTTAACACATAGTGTTTGTTTGCTCACGGGATGTGATACTTTTCTCTCTGGGGCTAAACGCGATCAGGAAATCCACAATCACCAGACGCTCAAGCTATGAAAGTTGCAGAAAAGCTCAACGAAGAAGAAGATCCTCCGAGTTTGTTACATACTCGTACCAGAAGAAGAATAGCAATTGAACCAAGACGCAATTTTCCCCTTTTATATGATTATTATGGGTTTACAGAACCAAACTTAACTAAATTGGAAATTAACCCTTCTCTCTCCATTGTATATGCTTTGATTTTTGAATTAATCCCGCTAAACTAACTTGTGTCTTGTTCGTAACAGCTATAACAATATCGAATCGATGTTACGCAGAAAGAATATCTCGAGTTTAGACAGAAGATTTTTTTCTGCTAACTAATGAGAGAGAAAGTGAGGATTAAGGTCTGGCTTTCGGGTTCGAGTTTTTTCGAATATTTTATAATTTTCGGGTATCACAAAAATGTAGTAGTAGTAGTAGTGATAAGAGTCTTTCAAACATTACATTATTTAGATTTTAATCAATCGAAGAACACGAAACATAAGATGGAGATCATACATACACTTTCATCATATACCTAATGTACTGGCTCTACAGAGCTTAAACTGTTGTTGCTACTGGTGGAATCTCTTGAGCTTAACTTGTTGATTACATGAGCTATGTCTTGTTTCCACGACCACGATGGATCGTTTAGACCGCGGACTGAGTTTAGGCACACGAGAAGAGTCCCGCCTTCATGTAAAAGTACCTATATGATCAATCCCGCAGTTCGATTAGTAAATGATTGGAAAGCAAAGAGGGTGTTTTAGCGCTTGCTTACTGTTAACCACAATGGAAGAAACCCGAAAACTGAGGGAAGAGCGGCTAAAAATATCGATGTTAGCGCAAGAGCCACATTTTGCTTGACCTGCAACAAGATAGAGACACTTGTTAAATCTGATTTAAGTATGTAATTGAGTTTAAGACTACTTGCCAGTGATGTTGTCTGGCGGGATTTAGCGACACAGAAAGGAACACCGGTGATGTTGTCCCGAAGAAGCAAGATATCAGCAACAGCAATGGCGGTGGCACTCGCACGTTGAGCAAGAACGATCCCGACTGTTGCAGCTGCTAGAGCTGGCGCATCATTAATCCCTTCTCCTACCATAATTAAACCTCCACCTAAACAACAATCACCGAAAATATATTTTTTTCAGCCTCTTTCGAGTGACCGGCTCATCTCGAGAGGTCTATCGTAAGATATGTTATGGCGAGAGTAAAGATCACCTGCGTCGCGAGAAATGTTCTTTACATGATTAAGCTTATCTTCTGGCTTTAGGTTGCAGTAGACTTCGGTAATACCCACTGCTTTAGCAACTCTCCAAGCACTTGAATCATGGTCCCCGGTTAACATCATTACACGGAGTCCCGCCCAGCTTTTAAGTTCGGATATAACTCCTGATACTCCTTGACGAGGCTGATCTTCGAGGTGAATCAATGTTACCTGATAGTTGCATGTCTCATAAATTTTAGTGATACACAGGATTTTATTGATTATTAAATGGTTAGATGACTTTGAGAGAGAAAAGAGTGTTTTGAGTCGTAGCATACCTTTCGATCAACGGAAAGAGCAGCATGAACAAAGTCATTTCCGTACAAAGAGGCGTTTACAGCATCCTTGATCTGTTTAGACTCGTGTTCTGATCTAAAGAGCGAGGTAATAAACTCTATAGAACCAAGTGATGCTTTTCGTAATCTGCTACTCTCTTCAGCTACTGACTATTATAAAGCCAAAAGAAAATATGAAGTGAGAGTGAGAGCCAGTGTACACACATCACACACACTATAAGAACTAATCTAGTAAATAACCACGTCGCACCTCAACACCGTTTACAGTAGCAGTAAGGCCTCTGCCAGGAAAGTATTCGAAGCTTTCAACAAAAACAGAAGGGAGATCCTTTCCCACACTGTGATCTACCACAGCTCTGCAGCAAGATCAAATGTGTCAGAAACAGCTAAAGTAAGCTTAATCTTCCTCAATCGCTTTCACCCGTTCACGGTGATGGAATAGTAAAACAAGAATGATCTTTTATATGTAGGACGAAACGTGTTTCATGTCAACATTTTACCCGAAATTAATGTACCATCCACCAATATTAACAACTATGAGTTATCTACATGTGCTCCTTCTAACTATGGGAGGCACATACTTCAAAACGTCCATAGTTATATAGTTTGAAAGAATTAAGTTGTATATAACGATGTCCAATGATGTTTAACAAGCAATACCTTCCAATAGGATGTGTAGTGCCCTTCTCCATTGCAGCTGCTACGGCAAGAGCTTCTTTTTCACAACTCGGAACACAACAAGTTGCTACCGTTGAATTATTTCCTCCTTGGTGCCCATAAATAGGTTCGATTGCTTTGCAAGTAAGGCCACCGGTTGTTAAGGTGCCAGTTTTGTCAAAAGCAACAGTATGGCAAGAGGCAAGAGCATCTAGAACCTGTGCACCTTTCAGCAATATTCCCTATATAAATGCAAAACTGTTTGGTTACACACTTACATATTTTCAGCTGAAGACAAACAAATTTCATAACTGAAAAAAAATTCTGCAAAATATCACACAGCAAAAAAAGCTAACACACACTTGGTCTTCAGTAACTAAGCTGTGATCGCATAGAGAACTTGAGCAATACCTTTCTTGCACAGGAACTAATAGCAGTAGCATAAGCCAATGGAGCTACAGCCAAAGCACAAGGAGATGCGGCCACCATAAGTCCCAATGCCCTGTAAAGAGATCCTCTGCATGCTGTATCATTAAGCCAATCAATTATATTATCCAAATGTTTATATATCTTATTAGTAAACAGATAGTTTGCTTCATCACAGAGATTCACGGTGTGTTGATTCATCAAAGAATGGGTAGGTAACTATGTTTTAAAAGGGATCTACCTGTGGTGCTGAGAAACGGCCATTTGAACAAAAATGGACCTAGGAAGGCAATAGTAAGTGACAAAACAACCACCACCTTGCTGTAATTTTCGCCAAATTCATCCAGCCATTTCTGAAGTTTGGGTTTATTAGACTGTGCTTCCTCCGTCAACTGTACAATCCTGTTAAGTGTAGACTCATTCCATGCCTTCGTAGCCTGATTTAGAAGAACAAAAAGCCTGAGGATGCCATAAACGCAAGACAAAGCAATTTGCATTTGATCAATCTACCTTCACAATCATCCTGCCATCCAAATTTCTTGCACCACCAGGCACTCTATCTCCCGCCTTTGCCTCCAATGGCTTGACTTCCCCAGTCAAATGCTCAATTGTTATTGTAGCACTACCTTGATAGACTTCACAATCTACCGGCACAATCTAAATACAAAAGAAACCATTACTGAATAGCTAAGAACGTAAAAAGCCGTGAAACTGATAGCAAACAGAATAGTTTCACAGACCTCACCAGTTCCAACCAAAACATAGGACCCAACTTCAACACACTGCACAGGAACGCTTTTGTATGATAAATCAGAAATGTTCGGAACATTGCCATTCTTCACTTCGATCAACAACGCAGAATCCGGATTACTCTCTTTCAACTCTTTAACATCCACCATTGACCGACTAGTGAAAAACTCCTCGGCTGCAGAACAATGACAACATAAAGACTCAAAAACCTATCACATTAACAATGACAACTCCCTAATCGTAAAAGTACTCGGTTCTGACCGATATGAGCAAGATTGAACATGGCAAGAAGCAATCCTCCTTCAAGAGCATTGCCCATAAACACAGATGCAAAAGCAGCAAGTGCCATCAACACATGAATGTTCACTTTTCCACCAGCTATATCCATAAGTGCATCAAGAGATGCTGAAACCTAAAACACATACGAATCGAAAACAAATTCTTCACTAAAATTTTGAAAACTATACTAAACAAAGAGCTTATAGAATCTCTTACTCCAACAAGAGGGAAACCAACGATCATGAACGCGTTCTGAAGAGACTTAACGTAAGGTTTAGGAGCAACGTAAGGACACACGGCGGCGGCTAGGAACAGTGCGGCGGAGGAGCAGCAAAGATGGAGATGCTCTCTAAGGAAATTAGCTAATCGAATCCATCCGATAGCTTTAGCGAACGCGAACAACGCCTTCTGTGGATTACTCTCCGCTTTCAATTCCATAGAAGAGCATCCATGGTGATGGTGATGATGATGATGATGATCGTGTTCGTCATTATGATGATCGTGATGGTGATCTTCGACAGCACGTAAACGAATCGATCGGCGTTGAATGCTAATCGAAGAAGAGATACGAAGAGGGAGAGGTTTTCGTCGGTGAAGAAATGATAAGGAGTTGACTCGAGCTAATCGGAGAGAAGCTAATCCGTTACGATAAGGAGGAGATCTAGTGAGAGAGGAAGAAGAAGAAGAATGAGTGAGAGCGGTAGGTTCCATTGTCGTCGATGGATTTGAGCTCGATGAGAGTGTCTTCTTCTTCTTTCACGCCACCATTGATTCTGATCTCGCGAAATGTGTCTTTGTCTCTAAGAGTCGGAAGTGAAAATGACGAAATAACAGAGAGAAATTATTCCGATAACATTAGCCACATAAATATTCTCATCTCATATGCTCTTTATTTTTTAAAAATCGGACCGGAAAAAAATAACCGAATCTGAAAACCGAAATCGAATCCGATCTGAAAAATCCCAATTCAAACCCAAAGATTTTTTACAATATTCAAATGGATCCCGTTTGATGGAATATCGAGTATTAGATATTACTTGAACCAAATTTGAATCCCAACAATTACAAAAAAAAACACGAAAATGTTAAACCAAAGCCAAACTCGAAATCTGAAAACCCAAATAAACTTTAACCGGACATGAATTCGAAATCCGAAAACACTACACGTGTTATTTAGGTATGGGCCTTCATTCACCTATTCAGTTTGGTTTTCGGATTTTAAAAATCGAAACCATTCGATTATTTTAAATTCCGGTTCGATTATGGTTTGATTTTTTCGGTTCTTTTGATTCAGTTCTTTGGTTCTGGTTATTATGCTCACCCCTAGAGTTACTAAATCCGAACCCAAATACAACCATGAACCGGACACAATTTTTTAAATACCCGAATGAAGGTTAAATCTATGCATTCGAAAACCCGAAACGAACTCAATGACCAGCCCTAAACTAACATGAACCAGATATGTAAATTTTGTTTCATAATCAGCTAAGAATCTAAGAAAAATTGTAACATTACAATTTATGAATTCATGAGAAGAAGAAAAAATTGAAGGGATTCTCTAAAATTACAACAACTTTGCAAAATCTCAGTCTTCTTTACCTTTGCCTTTACCATCTAAAACCTTATCAGAATCATATGCTGATGATGATAGCAAGAAAGTGCTTTGATTCTTCTGAATAAACCTATTAGACGAGCTTTGATTATGAGTTCGAAAAATCGAAATGGTAAATGTTGAAAAAAGAGAGAGAGAATGATACTTGAGGAAGTCTAATAGTGTTTGTTGCATTCGACTCCATGTTTCTTCTTCCATGTTTACATATGACAAAAGCTCCGGCAACTTCACTGCGGTTGATAAGAAAAAAGGAAGAAGAAACCGATATTATAGTCGGAGATTTTAGTTTTAACTGTTTGAAATAAGAAACTTGCTTTGGGGTTTTTTTACCAAAGAGACGAAGCAAATGCTCGGCACCATAAACAGTTGAAGGTGAAGTATCATCGACGATTGCTTCTTGGTATTGTCGCCGCTCTTTCTTGTATAAGAGCATCATTGGTAATGCCCTGTCGAAATAACATCTTATGCCTTTTAAAATTTCACCAACCGAATCAGTTATCCTGCACAAAAATCAGAAACTTGCTTTCGTCGGATTTATGAAGATATGTTAACATAAAATCAAACTCTCGTGTTTGGATAAAGAACTCACATTCCATCTTTCTTGGTTTTGAGTTCAAGGTACTTGGTCAATATCTCATCAACATTGGGTGAACGCGGAAGTTTCACAACCTAGAGTCGTGTAAACATTGAAAGATTAGTCCCAAACGAAATTTGCATTAAGCCACTTTGGTATATAACTCATTCAGTAACCAAACAGACACTAATCTCGCTCAAATAAAACAGAGTGAAGTGATGATACCTTGTCCTTCTGTGTGATATACTCCCAGTCGTCAACGAGCTGTTTCTTTAGTGTTGCGGGAATCTGGATCTTGATTAGCTTCTCCGCTGATACATTCTCCTTCTATAGATCACAAATGTTCACACAAGCAAAGTGGAGCTAAAGCAAGAAAACTAGAGAAGTGTAATAAAATGGATATTAAGAACATATCTATGTTTTTAACTAGCCTAACCTCATTGCCTGACTCGTTCTTTCGCTTCTTCCCTTTCGCAGCTGCAAAAGACGATATAATCATCTATACACCAGCTTAACTCAGATAAATTTAAAATTACATCTAATCTTAAAACTTTGTTCCACAAATTTTTACAGATATTAAAACCAACTCCTTGGATGTTGTGAAGAGAACTTTGACTTCCAAAGTAAACGCAAAATAATTAATATGCTGCTGCATACCATTGTTTTTCGTGTCTTCTTTCTCCGCCTTTGTGTCTGCAATACCAGAATAACATTGTATTCACAGAACAGTAAAACTTTCTTAGCATATAATCGTAATACTGATCAGCATTTACGCAACGCACCTGCAGAGCTTCTCGTTTTTGTCTGAGCCGAACGACCAGACTTGGTACCTTTTTCTACTCCTTGCTTCTTATCTAAAGCTTTCTGTTTCATCAGATTCTCCTCGGTGTGTTTCAACAATCTATCCGCACTAACCCATTCATCCCAACTGTTGTTCATTTCACGGGTACCATACTTACTAATTTCGCTACATAAAACCACAATCGAACACGAGAGCAGAATTCAAGAGATGATACTATACTCACTTTTTGTTCCAACCCTGCAGACACACAAATTGCATAATCACTCAATGCTGCAAAATCAAAATGTACAGTAAATCACATACATGAGAAGGAAACTATAATAGCTAAAGCTTGAAGGAAAGAGATTCTCACAAGATAATGAACAAAGTACTTCCACTCTTTTTTCCTAAGCTCCACTTTTTGAATCTGTAAACAAATTCTTCAATCGCATAAGCTACATTGAATCCAGAGACGAATCATTCAAAATTCAAACTCAAATCTTAGATTCAATAACGAAATCTACCAAGAAAACTCAAAATCCAAATCTAGCGAGATCTCAATTTCCGAATTCCGAATTTCAAAAATCAACATGAACAAGATAATCTCCAGATTTCAAATTCAGCGAACATCAAAGAGAAAGCCTATAGAGAGAGAGAGAGAGATAGAGAGAGAGTTTTAGTATTGCCTTGGCGCCGTAGACGCGAGGACCATGGTAAGCGAGAACACGTTCGCCTTCGGAGAAGAGTCTACCGTCGTTGGACGGAGATGCGCCACCACTCGTCGTATCGCCTCCGTCACTCGCCGTCTCTTCCTTCGACGAGCTTCCCATTGCCACCGAGAGCGAGAGAGAGAGAGAGAGAAAGATCTCACATCACGAAGGGCCGTACACGTATAGATATGAATCTATGACTGAAACTTCCGAATCGGCGAAATGGGGCTAATAGTGTAATTACATAAGTTTTCAATTGAACCCCTTAACTTTTGAAGGTTGTTATATTAAGCCTCTTTACTTTTTTCATAACATTCATACCCCTATGCGTTGTTGACCCATATTAGTAGCTAAACCCATTAGATAATGTGTTATATTAATCTATTCAATCTATTTTTTTAAAAATATTGACAAAGGAAAAAAAATCTATTGAATGATTAACATAAATTTAGTTATTATATACAGTTTATTAATTCCATTTTTGCAGTTTTTCAATTTTAGTTATTTTGTTATTCCACTAATCCACCACATTTTGTCCAAAAAAATTTTGGTAAAATGTTTTTATATCGGTTTTTGAAAATTTACATAAATACAAGTAGCGGAAAAATAAATAATAACTACTACACCACTTAAAAAATAAACAAAAAAATATTATAACATATAATCTAACTAAGCATCGAGTGAATACCCAACACATCCGGAGTTACTTTCTGATATGCAAACTCGATAGAAATTGGCTTACCTAAATTACTCGCATTTTGTCAAATTTTTGTGTTACTATTTAAAACTCCTAGCTAATCTACCATATTTTATCATAAATTATAATTTAGAAGTGAAAATAAATAGCAACAAATTGGGAAAAAAAAAGATGGCAGCCAATTTTTATAGTGATTTTTATTATTAAAACAAATTCTAATATCAAATTGTTCATTTCTATAATAAAATTGTTCCTTTATTTCCTCCATACGTTAGAGTGAGACAAAAAAAAAACAAATAAGAGTGAATCATGAAACTTGTTCCCATAAAATATGAGGCAAAAGCAAAATCATTCAAATTATTAAATAATTTTACAAAGCAAATTTACTTAGAATCCGGTCCATTGTTTTCTCTCGTGAAATCAGATGAAAAAAAAAAATTCTTTTAAATCAATTTTGGTTTGCCCAAAATAATAAGTTTATTAGTGGCGTAAGACCACACCAGAATATATAATAAGAAAAAAAATTAAAAAATTGCCAACTATATATAGTTCGTCCATTAATAATGGAATCAAATTCTCCATTACTAAATTCATTTTTTAGATTCTAGTATTTTTCTATTGTCCAATTACACAACACAAATAATATCTTAAACAAAAAGAATTTAAATTAGGATCATGATTTAATCAAATCCATTTGTAAGTAAAGCAAGTCTTAAAGTGTGTATAAATGTTTTTATTTTGTGTTTAATTAGTGACTAAAAAAACTCTCTATATGCGATCATGCACATATCTAATAGATATGCAAATATTATTGAATAGTAACACAAGAATATTTTATTTTGATACGTGTTAGTCTATGAAATAAATAATATTTGTTTAGTTTATTTAGTATGCTTTATACTTTTAATTAGGTCAACTACAACAACCAAAACCTACACGTCTAATTTGAATCCTACCGCCGTGATGTCCGTTTGTAAATTGCAAACATGCTTAGAGGATATAGAAGATTTTCAAATGAGATATATTATGAGCAATTAGTGGAATAGTTTATTTGATAAAACTATTTCTTAGCTTTGACATGTATTTTTCTATAAAAATGTATGGGCTTACAAAGGTACTAACTGTAACACTTCCGTTCGTCCTTTTCGTGTGTCCTGCCGCCACTTTTCAGGTCCGCATGTCTATCATGTCCGACGTTCGGGAACACTATTTTAAGAAAGTTTTAAAGAGATGATTTACTATCCATGCATATCCCAGTGTGAACTTTTCGCGTGTTTTGTCATCACTCGCACGATTTCGAAAGTTCACCTCCCCGAAAATTGTCCATCTTAATATTGTTCCAACATAAACACACTTAACTGTGAACTTCTCTTGAGACAAGTGACATAAAAAATAAATGCAATTTTGTGACATAGACAGTCAAATCAATATTTTTAAATTCTCATTCTATATCATTTTGTCTTTATAAACCGATATTTCACGCTAACATTTTAACTTTGGTTAATGAAAATGATATTTGGATCATTTAGAGTAAAAAAACCATGTAAAACTAATGCAATGTGTCTGCATCTTGATGTAGCGATAGTTTACACATGGTTCGTCCACTCTCAAAATATTTCATACATATGTCTAAGTTATTCACACGCAAAGACTAATCTATTAACTCAAAAGTTAAAAACAATAAGATTCGAAGATGTAAGATTGATAGTGAAACAAAAAAAAAAGAGTGAACATGTGGGAGAAGTGACGTATAGAAACAAAAAAGAGAGATGCTTAAATTTGTTATCATGACAACTATGAAGCAAAGTTAGAGTCCGTCCATACAAATCTTTTGTGTGTGTGTACCACAAAGAATTTGTCTGTCTATGTTATTGCCCTTCTTTTTCTCATACCATGAACCACGACTACAATCATGTTTTGTAATACTCCGATTTATAGAGAAATAATAACGTGTTAATAGAGGAGATCACGAGTTCGAACTGCATTGGAAGGGTTGGTTCGCCAAAAGTGAGTATCTTACATGGTCTGATCCTGGCCTGAAAGGATTAGATCTCCACTGATTTGGCTACTTATGTTGTCAAAAATGCACTTATTTTCAATCATTTTTCTCGAGATAACTACACAATTAAACGTGTTTATACTAGAGCAATACTAAAATAAGTAATCTTTCGGGAAGTGATTTTCGGCATTGCCCATGTGAGAATAAATCACGAAAAAAAATTTGTGATGATTTAAAAAGATAGTAAATAAACTCTTTAAAAACTTTCTCCTATGCTAAACAAGTCTCGAGGATTCGTATGGTCAAATTTATTCAATTCCCATCAAATTATTCCCGAAATATGTGAGATTTTAAAAATACATATTCTCTACTTCGTACGTCACATGCACGCATGCATTCGTGCCTTCACAAGTACTCTTCATTGAAATCAACTTTAAAAAAAAAAAATACTATTAGTTGAATCTTTGCTCCAATTTTCTCTACGGTTATATTCTTTTTTTCCAATAAAAATTAAATAAATGATAAAAAAAAAATCAAATAGTTGCATTGCATGAGTTTAATACTTTCACTTTGGTTCACTTTATACTCATTTAGCTATTGCTAAATATATAAATATAGTGATTACTTATTTTGCTAATCTCCCTGTCGGTACAAGTGTTAAGATCATGAAACCATATAACCCAAAATAATGGTTTAGTTTTCTTTCCTAACTCCACTAATAAAAAGTTCTACAATTTTATACTTACCAACTACTACTTACGATTCGGGAGATTTTATTCATTGGAATTGTGTGTATTTTAAGCAATAAAAAAAATCTAAAACTCTTTTTCTTTTTGTCGGCATCTAACAAATCCCACAACTTAATATTCTTACTTAATTTCATATTCATATCTTAAGGAAAACAAAATATTTTTTTACAATCAAGATTAAATAGTTTTTTATTGTCTGAATTATTATTTCTATTACAAATTACGAGAAATAACTATAAAGACAATTCTTCAACATATAAATCTTTTATGTCCCTATGCAGAATTCCACCACCAAAACGAACGTTTCTACTTGCACCACGATAGAGATTTCCTATAAGTTTATCTTCGTTAATTTGCATTTGCGGGAAATCAATCCTTGGACCTCCCGATGCAGAAGCATTAATGAACCTTTAATCAACCATTGGATTTAAGTAGAAGGGTTTCCACCGATTAAGTAGTTTAAGAGCTATTATCTTTTATATAAAAATGATATTAACAAAAATTAGCTAGTCAAAAAAACAATTAGCACTTTTCGTAAGGTCCACTTCCAAAGAAGCTAGAGACCGTCCTTTTTAATTAATTCGCATGTACCAACATCCATCCCCTTATATCAAGGGTCTAATTTTTACATTTTATTCCATTTTATATTCCCTAACAATCTTTTTATAAAAATATTAGTATTATTCTATATCTATCTTCCTTCATCTCCATCCTTTTTTCATCTACCTTTGAATCTTTTCATAAGTATATATATATATAAAGCTTTACTTCCTCCATTTGTTACTCCTTTTTTCTCTATCAATCACCAAAACACATTCGTTGTTTCTAAACCCTAAACCCTAAAAACCGAAGAAAAATATGAGACCCTTTGGCTTGATCTTTACGGTCATTTTCTTGGTCTCAGCCTTTTCAGAATCAAGAACCGCGGATTGTAGAGTTCTCCTTAGCGTCTCATCGAATGAAATAGATCAATCTAAACACCATGGAGTCGAGTTTCGAAGTAAAGAGTTATTAGAAGTCGTGATACATGGTTATAAAAGGTTACGATCACTCTCTTCGGCTGGAAAAAGGATGCATACAATGGCTTCAGGACCAAGCAGGAGAGGTGCTGGTCACTAAAAATGACTATACATCATTTATTTATTTAGCTTAGGTTATAAATATTTTCATTTGTTATAGATTATTAGATTTATTCACTCATTGAAGATTGATATGTAAAGTTTAGAAAGTGAGAAATTTTTTGATCATACAATAGTCGGTTTATCAATTTCTATATATATATATAGTACGTGCCAATAAATTGATTTTTTTCTTCTTTTTTTGGTTGAATTTAAAAACAATTTTAATGGCAATTATGGTGCGATACAAATAATACAAAGTTACAAACTACATGATTATTTATTTTTATTTCACGTTTTATTATATAGTTTTAAACGAAATTAAAACTTGGAGTTTATGAAATAATATAGAATAGGGTATTATATTGAGTTGTTTACAATGAATGACATAGAGAAGTATATATACATAAGACTTAAACATATCTTAACTAGGAATATAAGTTATCTAAATCTTATGATATATATCTAAATAATTTAATCCTTATCACATTAGAATTTCTAGAATATTATTCGGTTTGGACTTCACGTTGTAACCGGACTTAACAGTTCGTAATAGTTAATCCGCAAAATATACATCTTACATTTTGCTTCTCAAGATATCTCCAATAGAGTTCATGATTCGAGTTTTGACTAGATGCACGTTTACGTACTTCTTTTTATTTTGGTTGTTGTTGGCCTTTAGGGTATTTAAAGGACACTATAGAAAAAAAGAGGTCACTTATATTTATTGTCTTTCTATGGAAGCAAGAAATTAAAAGCTACCTAATAATACTACACTATGTTCTCAATAGGGCTCAATTTCAAAACGATTATTATTAAAGTTTCCATCCACCTTTCAAAATTCTTATTCCCTTAAAAAGAGTCAAGTAATTACAAAATTAATTTTAAAGTTAGTAGAATATATTTGAAATGAAAAACAAAATTTATTTACATTATTCTATATTTTGTGTTAGAGGAGAAAATAATTGATTTATTGGAAAAAATAATTTTTTTAGCTAAATGGTTGCTTACTCCCTCCGCTTTTTCAAAGTTAAATTTTTCGCTTTTCATAAGAATTTAAAATATAAGAAACGTTCAGTAATCAAGTCATTACTAAAATAATATCCACTTAATTCAAATATTTTCAACTAATTTTTTTCTTAAAGGTTATAATTTATTACTATAAATTAATAAAAAAACTAAAATTGTCTCTCTTTTTTTTTTGTTCACAAAAGGGGTATTTTTGAAAAACATTCCTATTATTTATTAACTTCTTTTCCACCCTAAAATCTAAATATTTTTTGTGATATACCAAATTCACCCTAAAATCTATCCATTTGTAAGACCAAAAAATCCAAAAAATTTAACTTTGGATAACTTTTGATAAAGTTGACAAATCATTATAAAGGCCCACTAAAGCCCATTTACATTTTCTTTTATACATAACCAACCAAAACCAATGGTTTTGTTGCAATCTATCATCTCTCTATCACTTTAGGCTTTGTTGTAAAGACAAGACAACGATGAGTTCGACGAAGCCAAGTCGAAGCGATGAGATACTTGACCCTTCTGAGCAAATCAAGAACACGAACCAGATCAGAGCTGAGTTCGATTCCTTAGCTCCCAAGCGACCCACTAAACCAACCCGAAGCGAACCCGACTCTCTCGGATCTTTCTCTTCTTCCACCGACGACGAAACCAACGACCATCCTGAAGCTGACAAGTTCCGATCTCTCCAGTCACAATCTCACGTAACTCAAATCTCTCTCTTCCTCTCTTCACTATAAACTAACCCTTATCGTCAAAATTTGATATTTATTGATGTTTTGCAAAAACAGAGTAAGGTTCTTGGTGATGGAGATTCATCTAAAGTTCAAGATGAGTTCTTGGAAACAGAGTATTACACAAATCTAACCTCCATTGATAAGCAACACCACACGGTTTCTCATTCTCTTCTCTCTCTTCTCTCTCTCTCTTTCTCTTAAAGATTTCATTGGAAGAGATCAAGTTTTGTAATCTTTGCTCTGTTTTTGAGATTAGACTGGAAGTGGGTTTATCGTGGTGAAGGAAGACGACGGTGAAGAGGCTGTGACCGTCGCCGTTGAAGTCGGAGACGGTGGAGAGAAGGCGGTTTACAGAAGTAATCCGGCGACGAACGACTGGATTCCTGCGGCGGAGGAAGACATTGTTGTTTCGGAATCTTCATCTAAACCAAACCGTAGTGAGAGTTCTTGAAATAAGATGTTCTGTTTCTTGTATTGTAATAAAATAATTAATAAATAAATTTTATATATATATATATATTTTATTTTCATTAACAATAATTTAATAGTGATAAAAACTATTTTAAAATTTTAAAATATCCGTTATAAATTTAACAAAAAATAAAAATAAAAAATCATGATAAGAAAGGGCTTTGTGTGGACTATATTACAACAAAGGAAATGACTTTGAGATATCTTATCCTTTCTTCTATCACTTTTCCATATTATTTTTTAAAAATATAATAATGTTTTTTTTGTGAATAGAGAATGAGTCATGACTAAAGATAAAGTATTCATAATATCATCTTTTGCAATTGGATAGTAAATTTTATCAATTTTTCATTACTCAAAATTCCAAATTCTTAAAAATCAACTGTTTCGCGGATTCGAGAGATACGTATATAACTATGTTCAAAAACTCGGTAGGTGTTAGTCGAGCGCAATTTTAAGTCTAAAGATTAACTAAAATCGGAGATCACACGGAACTAATTGAAACTAGTTTTAATTATTTTGATTTTTTTAATTTAAATTAATTTTATAAATATATAATAAATTTTATAAAAGTGATTTATAAACATTTTTACTTTTTCTAGACTAAAACTAACTAATTCATATGGTTTTTAAGATTATAACTTTAATGGTCAAATTAAAAGTCTAATCCGATAGATTAAATTGATAGTGTTGAAAATATCATATTTAGGCGGAAGCTAATGGAACGACCATCGACTAGTTTACATCATTTTACCAACAACGTTACGTGCCTTGCACATAGCACGCAAAGGAATAGCTTTAGGCATAGTGAGTCCTTCATCTTCGGTCATGTCCACAAGCTCCTTACCAACTCTTTCCCACTCGAAACATTGAATCAAACACCCGAGCGCGAGGCTAACTAGTCGCTTCCCGAGCTCGATTCCGGGACAAGCTCTTCGTCCCATCCCAAACGGCATTAGCTTTTCGGCCTCTCCTTTTATATCAAATCTCTCAGGCTTGAACTTCTCTGGCTTTTCCCATAAACTCGGATCTCTATGCATTGCCCATACATTAGTCAATACCATCGTACCACGCGGCATATCGTATCCCGCAACTTTGCAATCATCCGATGAAAAGTGAGGGAGTAGTAGAGGAACCGCAGGGTACAAACGTAGTGTTTCTAACACTATATTTTGTAGATAATGTAGGTTCACAATGTCCGATTCTTCCATTGCCCGGTCTAAACCGATTTTTTCGTCGATTTCCGCTTTCGCTTTCTCCAGTATCTTTGGATGGTTCAACAAATTCGACATTGCCCATTCTAGCGTCACTGCTGATGTGTCTGTTCCCGCAATTACTAGAGCCTACATACAATATAACCTCTATAAATTAATAGCTCGATAAATCAATAACTTTTTCGGTCCAAAATTAAGGTTTTGATCCAAATATTCTCTCTATAAATTAAGGTTTGTCCCTAAGGATATCGATTTATACAGATTTTCACTAGTAAAAAAAGTGGTATAACCACGTTTAACGTGACTATAGGATCATAACCTTTTATTCGTGGCAAAATCATTCGTGTAGCCACGGAAAAAAAATCACGATCCTATAGCCACGATTTAGTCACAAAATATGTCGTGGCTATAGCACTTTGTTTTACTAGTTTACTGTATATACAACTTTAGAAATTAGTAAACTCTCAATAAGTATATTTTACTTACTTGTATGATTCCTTTGATGATGATATCAGTATAATACTCAGGTTGGGTTTCTTGGAGAGAAAGTAAGTGATTGATCAAAGTTTGATCTTTTTCTTTCTCTGCACGTTTCTCATCAACTAGTCCTTGCAAAAATCTATCAAACCGTTTCCCTAAAAGTTTGGTTTGTTTCTCAAAACCATTGAGCCAACCTATGATCGGAAGATAATCAGCAAGGTTTCCGGCACCGGCGCCGGCCACCGCCTCCGATATAAGCTCCCTCACGAGTTTAGCCTCGTCTTCGTTCTCCGTGCCGCCACCGTAATATCTCTTTCCGGCTATCATCATGATGATGTTGTTGAATGCTAAGTTGGTCAATAATGATTTCATCTCCACTTCGACGAATCCCTACAATTACCGAATAGAAAATGTCAAAATGACACTTCTGCATAACATAAGAGTATATTATAGGATTGGACAAAAAATTTGAATCCAAAAATCCGAACCGAGCTCTACCCGAATAACCCGAAACATGACTCGAAAAACGTGTGAAAAAACCCGAAGTAGTATATGGGTGCTTCGAACTTTTACACGCACATATACATACATCTCTGTCCTTATACCCTTATTCTCATATATTTGTTTATGCTAATCCGAAAATAAAT
Source organism: Anastatica hierochuntica (assembly GCA_900406275.1). NCBI lineage: Eukaryota > Viridiplantae > Streptophyta > Magnoliopsida > Brassicales > Brassicaceae > Anastatica > Anastatica hierochuntica. Next base: position 23,898 of record OVAN01000577.1, read on the forward strand.
AATGAACTCGACCCAAAAAATCCGAAACATGACTCGAAAAACATGTGAAAAAACCCGAAATAGTATATAGGTATTCCGAACTTTTGCATACACATATACATACATCTTTGTCTTTATACCCTTATACTCATATATTTGCTTCTGTTAATCCGAAAATAAATCATGAACCCGAATTCTGAAACACCCAAAAAATCAGAAAAACACGAACCAAACTTAAACCCAAAAAATCACGAAAAAACCCGAAAATCTAAAAAAATTGGAGAAACCCGAAACCCGGATCCGAAAAACTTCATAAAACCCAACCCGAAAAAATATCGGATCTACCCTGGTTTTAACTATTTATAAAACACGACCCGATTTCGAAAAAACCGAACCGAACTTTTCAAAAACCTGAATGGATAGTATAGAGCTGGAGTTCGGGACTTGAACCCGATCCGAACCCGAACGAGACCATCAATGCCCATACCTAATATATTACTTATACCTAATATATTACTTTCTTTAAGATTAATTTAGAATTATTATTTCAAATTTTGCATGTAAAACTTACATTATCTTTTGTGCTAAACTTTGATAGCGTTAAATTTCAACAACGTGGTTGTTACCCACATATTTATTACTCTGTCGTCACATTTTGATATGTAACGTGAAAATGAATAAATGCTTTGTTTTTTTACCCAAAAAAAACAAACAAACCAATGAATTTTTTTAAAAAATTTCTTACGTGTGAGGAGCCTCTATAGAGGTGGATAATGAGCCGTCGGATCTCATCTTTACGTATTGACATAAACGTATTGATCCTATTAGAAGAAAATATCTCAACGGCGGCGATGCGGCGGAGATTCCTCCAGTGATCGCCGTAAGAAGCAGCTATCATAATGGTGGAGTTGTATGCTAAGTGTTTGCCCATTATGAGCTCGGGGCGGTTCGCGAGAACGACGTCGTTTCTCGTGAAACATTCCTCGGCTACGGAACGTGAGGAAAGGACGTAAACAAGGCGGTTTCCGAGGCGGAGGTGGAAGATTGGAGTGTTTCCAAGAGACTTAGAGAGTGAGAGGAATGTTTGATGAACCGGGTTCTTGAGGAGGTGAAGGTGACCGATAACCGGTAAAGAGTAAACCGGAGAAGGAGGTAGATTTATTTTCCGGTTAGATCTTGTGAACAAGAACTTGATAGATATGAAGATAAAGGAGAGAAGTAGAATTTGAGTGAAGAAGTCCATTTTTATTTTTGTTCTTTGTTTTGAGAGTTTTTGTTGTTTGTATATAGTTGTGTTGTGTTATGGGAAATTTCAACCACGTGTGTATATAATGTGGTCGGAAAATTAGTAACCATTCAAATTTTTTTGTATTTTATTGTATGGATTTATCGAGATCTTTGGGAAAAAATTAACCGTAAAGATTGATGAGAGTTCTCTGTCTTAATCATTGCATGTTCATCGTATGTCTAAAGATATTGAATCGAATAGATCCAAACATTAACATGCAATCGTATTCAGCCATGTTTATGTTATGCATTATTTAATAGATATATTTCAAGATAACTTAGGATAAATGACAAAAAAAAAAAAAAGCTAGGGTGAATTGGTTAAAAAGTACTATTATTTAATTTTTTTATTTTCGAAAAAAAAAAAAATAATATTGAGGGTGAATTACAATTTCATCACCAAACTTTTTTTAAAAAAAGACAAAAAAAAAGAAAACAAATTTGAGGTTTTAATTTTTAATTAAAGTTCTTTTTCAGATTATTAATTATAATTAACAAAAATTAGATTTAGTGTTTCTTTTTTTGATTTTTTATTTAATAAAATTTTCCTCTCCCAATTTTCTTTATTTAAAAAAAAACTTGTCCAAAGAGCTTTCTTTTATGGTAAAAAAACCTCCAAGTTTCATTAGTTTTTTTAGCTATAAATTTAATTAATAATTTCTTTGTTACTATGTAAATTCTCTTTTTTTTTCAATAATGATACCGGAAGAAAACAATTTTACAATTAATCATATCTCGGGTCAATTTAAATTTTCGATTATAACCAATTGGTGGATATTCCTAAATCACTTTGATCTTTCTCATTTATTTGATCACGTTGCCAATTGCCACTACGTGTCTCTATCTTGTGGCCCTTTTTGATACGCAATCTCCATGTATTGTTTGATAGTACACTACAAAAAACCAGACTTATAACAACGATGATAATCGTCGTTAACTCGTCGTGTATAACGACGAAGTAACGACAAAACGCTATTCGTTGTTAACTGTTCGTCGTAATGAACAAATCGTCGTAAATTCGTTGTTAAATTTACGACGACATAATTTCGTCGTTATATCGTCGTTAATTTCTCGCTAATTAGCGGCAATGCAATGTCGTCGTTAATTTTCATTGTTAACCCATAGCTTCTTGTAGTGGTATATTAAAATATTATGTGATTTGAGTCTTTGTATATATTTTTTGAAAAAATCTACTAAAACACATTAAAAATCACTTAAATAGTTAAATACATTACTAAGATATATTTTAAGATCATTAGATAGTAACACTATATTCTTAATTTCTATTTTGTAAACTTATTCGAGTAATATAGTATTTGTCATTTTAATACAAATCAATCCATAGATCTCCTTAAAGATAGTTCTCACTAACTTTATGGGCAAGAAGACGAGCTTTGCACATGGCTCGTAATGGTTCTTTTTTAGGCATAGTGACTCCTTTCCCTTCTCTCATATCAATTTGTTCAACACCAACTCTCTCCCATTCAAAACATTGCACTAAAGTCGCAAGAGCCAGGCCAGCTAACTTATGAGCTAGCCCGGCTCCTGGACAAGCCCGTCGTCCAAGCCCGAACGACATAACCTTTTGAACTTCCCCTTCCTTATCAAACCTTTCCGGTCTAAACATCTCTGGCTCTTCCCAAACTTTTGGATCCCTATGAATAGCCCAAACATTTATCAACAACATCGTGTCGCGCGGCATGTGGTAGCCTCCAACTTCACAATCTTCGGATGACAAGTGAGGAAGTAAAAATGGAGCCGCAGGATACAAGCGTAACGTTTCGTAGATAATGTTTTGGAGATAAGGGAGATTCGCAATATCGGACTCATCCACTAACCGGTCCAAACCGATTTTTTCATCGATTTCGGTTCTTGATTTCTTTAGTATTTCTTGATGGTTTAATAAATTAGCCAATGCCCATTCTAAAGTTATAGCTACCGTGTCCGTCCCCGCAACTATCAAATCCTACATATAATATATAACCACAGAACGATTAATATCTCATATCGGAAGTTGAAATATTTCTTGTTTGTTGCTTACTAGGATAAGTCCTTTGATGATAACATCTGTGTATTGATCAGGTTGGGTTTGTTGGAGAGAAAGCAAGTGATTGATCATGGTGTGACTTTTTTCTTTCTCTGCCCGTTTCTCGTCGACTAGCTTTTGCAAGAACGCGTCGAAACGACGAGCTACATCTTTAATACGTGTTTCAGAGCCCGTGAACCAGCGCAAAAACGAAAGATAATCAGCTGAATTTCTTGCACTATCGCCCGCCATAGCCTCGGATATCAATTGTCTCACGGATTTAGCTTCGTCTTCGTCCTCTGTCTCATCACCATAGTATCTCTTCCCAGCTAGTATCCTGATGATGTTGTTGAACGCCAAGTTCATGAATAGCGATTTCATCTCTATCTCCGCGAATCCCTGATGGTTTAAAAGAGTATGTTATTCAATGTTATAACCGTAACTGTGAAGAAAAATCCCACATCGGAATCGGAAGTTTAAGTAATATATAAGTAATATGGACCAATCTACTTATTGTCAATTGGTTTGAGTCGAAAGCCCATGAAACTTAACAATAACATAGCAATATAGTTATAACGCCCCCGAACCGTCCCTCTTGCGTGCCCTGCCGCCTCTCTCCGGGGCGGAGAGCCGCAATGACGACCGGGAGCGCTACCTCGAGGAGACTTTAAATTCATGATTTACTATCCCTGTAATCACCACACGATCTTTCCTCTGCTTTGTTTTCACTCGCACGATTCCGAAAACTCACTTCTTGAAAGGTCACCCATCCTAGTGCTACTCTAGCATAAACACACTTAACTGTAGAGTTCTTTTAAGACAAGTGTTCGAAAAGATAAATGCACTTTAAACTCTCCTCACACACCATTTTATCTCTATAAACCAGGGTTTTACAACAATATCGGTTATCATTATGTATTATTTGAAACGAAAAATCGAGATCTTTAAAGAATGTCAAAGCAAAATCTTGTATGTGTGATGAGTTAACATTAGATATGAAAAGACGTACGTGTAAGGAGTCTCGGGAGAGACGTGATAAAAGGTGTCGAATCTCGTCTTTACGGATATATGAAAACATAGAGAGCCTCCGAGAAGAGAATATCTCGGAAGAGGTGATTCGTCGAAGGTTTTTCCAGTGATCTCCATAAGAGGTACCAGTTATATGTGTAGCATTATATCCTAAATGTTTGTTGATCATTAAAACAGGCCGGTTCGCCAAAACAACGTCGTTTTGGGTGAAACATTCCTCGGCGATGGCACGTGAGCAGACAATGTACACAAGACGTTGTCCTAGGCGAAGGTGGAAGATTGGAGCATTTCCAAGGGATTGAGAGAAGGAAAGAAATTTGCGATGAAACGGTCGCTTTATGAGGTGAAGGTGGCCTATAACCGGCAATGATTTTGCCGGCGACGGCGGATATTTTGGCTTTGATTTTGTGTATAAGAATGTAATGTAGAAAAGAAGAAACGTTGAGAGGAGTAGTATTAGGAGATAGTCCATTTCTTTTGTTGTTGTTGGATGCTTGTATATGTTTCCTTGTGTCTCTTATAAATAGTGGAGATTGTGAGAGATGTCACATGGTGTCCACAAGTTTGAAACGTGATCACAAAGAGAGAACTATATTGTAATAATATTACTGCTTCATACAACAAGATGAATCTTTGATAAGACTTTGCCCATTAACTATAATGAAGATTAAACATGTTAGAGGAATTCTAGTGGTGGATGATGATAACATAAAAGTTTTCAATCTACGTAAACAGCATGTGAATATGCCTTAGTTTTTATTCACAATTCTCTACACTCTTAAGGAAAAATTATTACAAAAGCTTACGCTTAGCTGTTAGAAGCAACCCTTTGACTTGAACAAACAAAGGCTAATGTAATGGTTCATCATATTTTTTTTATATAATTCGGGTGTTCTAGCTCCCATCGAGGTGAGTCCAGACTAGCCGGTTGGGGTTTTAGATTATGTCCTTTTTTGGACAGATAGTACCATGGACAATCACCTGCATCATCGGTCCCGGGACGCTGGGGGCGCATGTGAAAACCCCAGAGGTGTCCAGAGACAACATGCTTTATTTTCGTCTGACAGGGTTCGAACTCACAACCTGTCGCCAGTAGACCACATTGGTCCGGACTAATGGTTCATCTTTGCTTATTGTTTCATTTTTTTTTGTTTTAGTTAACAAATACACCCAATACAAAAAATGGTATATGCATGATAACATCCTAAAATGATATATCTACCGATGCTACAATTATCTAACACATCCATTTGACACATACTCACAAATTTTAATTAAATAGTTAGGCAACTATCTTTTATAACATTTTCTGTTTGTGATAGCTTGAGATTCACCATATTAAAACTCATAGACCATTAAGCCGATATTAAGCAATATTGAAGATACTTTGGAAGCAAGATGTATAAGAAAAATTATCTAAACATTACGGTATATATCTAAGCAACTTAATTCTTGTGTTCATGTTTCTATAATAGATACTAGAAATATAATTTATGTAAGATTATATATATATATATAAATATATAAATAATTTAATCTTTATCAGAATAATATAATAAGATATCCATAATATTCTTTGCTTTAAGTTTTCCGGACTTTATACTTCATAATCAAACTTTTACGGTCCATAGTAGTTGTTTCGCAGACGACCAAAACACAAAAATAAAAAGAAACAAATTACAAGTTATCAAGGCAAACTTTAGATCAACTTACCAACAATTGAACGTGCTTTGCACATAGCTTGCAATGGCACTAACTTAGGCAACGTAGCTCCTTTGTCTTCAGTCATATCCACAAGTTCCTCACTAACCCTTTCCCATTCAAAACATTGAACCAAAGTTCCAAGAACCAAACTCACTAACCCGTTAGCTAGTCCGGCTCCAGGACAAGCTCTTCGTCCCATCCCGAATGGCATTAGCTTCTCAGCCTCTCCTTCTTTCTCGAATCTTTCGGGTTTGAATATCTCAGGATCTTCCCATAACTTCGGATCTCTATGCATTGCCCATACATTAGTCAATACTATTGTACCATGCGGAATATCATACCCCGCCACTTTACAATCATTTGATGACAAATGAGGTAGTAGTAAGGGAACCGCGGGATACAATCGCAATGTTTCCAACACAATGTTTTGAAGATAAGGGAGATTCGCAATGTCCGGTTCGTCTATCAACCGGTCAAAACCGATTTTTTCATCGATTTCGGATCTCGCCTTTTTAAGTACATTCGGATTGTTCAACAAATTAGACATTGCCCATTCTAGTGTCACCGCCGAAGTATCTGTCCCTCCAATAGTGAGACTCTGCGCATTTTGGTTGTTAACAAAACCTTATGTATACATTGAACATATAATTGGTAACTCATTGGTACTTACAAGTATGATCCCTTTGATGATAGCATCCGTATAGTACTCGGGTTGGGTTTCTTGTAGAGCAAGCAAGTTATCGATCATAGTTTGACCTTTTTCTTGCTCAGCACGTTTCTCGTCGACAAGTCTTTGTAAAAACGCATCAAATCGTTTACCTAAATTCTTCATTCGCTTTTCGTAGTTTGTGAGCAAACGGATAACCGAAAGGTAATTAGCTGAGTTCCCTGCGCCTGCGCTGGTCACTACTTCCGATACAAGTTCTCTCACGGCCTTAGCTTCGTCGTTTTCCTCGCCGTAGAATCTTTTTCCGGCCATCATTCTCATGATGTTGTTGAATGCCAAGTTGGTTAGTAATGACTTCATCTCCACCTCTGCAAATCCCTGCGAGTACTAATACAACTTTGTGTTAGTGATAAAATTCTCACATCCGTTGGTTGGGAAGTTATAAAATAATAGATAACATATATGATCGATCTACTTATTGTCAATTGGTTTTGAGTTGGAAGCACGTGAATCTTAACATGATATCAAAGTAGACCATTTGTGGATGTTCTTCCCACAAAAAATCTCACGTTTCAGAAAGTCATGAGGAGGGGTGTTAATGATAAAAGTCTTACATCGATAGTTTTAGAAGTTATATAGTAATATATAATGCATATGGATTAATACATTCATTGACAATTGGTTTTGAGTTGAAAGACCATGAATACAAAACCAATTAACGCAAACCAAATATCTAAACGTTTGACTGGTATGTCAGATTAATAGCGGAATAACTGAAAAGCTGTTAGCTGGAATCAATGAACTGAATAAAGTTTTGACAAAATAATTACAAAACGCCGAAAACTAATTTTAGCAGATTAATCACGTTTTGTTTTTTTTTTAGTTATATTTTTAACACGCTAGTTGTATATAGAGGAGTCATGTTTTAAAAATATGAAAACATGAAAAAGTGATGAATATTATGAATGGTAAAATGTAGCGGAATCATATTTTCAAAACGTAAAAACGTGAATAAGTTGCATATCATTCATCCCTATTTGCATTAATATGTTATATGTTTAAGAATATGTGTTTATCTTGAACTAAAACCAAATATTTTTTACAAAATCAAAACAATCAAAACCTAAACTTGAACATATAGTTTTTACCATATATAGTTTTTGTGGAATAGGCGTTACTATGGCTCGTTTTTTACCATATAGTTTTTTTTTTGTTATCTAACCTAATATTATGATCATGGGAGGTTCCGAACTCGGACCCTTAATCCTTACGGTTAGATCAGACCAGGTAAAATACCGAAAAAACAATTTCTACCAATACAACTCAAATCTGTTACCGTCTTATTACCTTAATAATTTTTTTTACCATTTGGTCAACACTTGTCGATGAAGTTACGATGATTGATAATGAATAAATTTAATAAAAAAAAAAAAAGAAGTGACGTACGTGCAAGGAATCTCTAGAGAGGCGTGAGATGAGCCGTAGGATCTCATCCTTACGAATAAACAAAAACGAATTAAGCCTATAAGTCGAGAATATCTCAACGGCGGTGATACGCCGGAGATTCCTCCAGTGATCACCGTAAGATGCCGAGAGTAAATGAGTAGCATTGTAGCCGACGTGCTTGCTTATGATAAACTTTGGACGGTTCGCTAAAACGATGTCGTTCTTAGTGAAACATTCTTCGGCTATGGAACGCGACGTAAGGACGTAAATAAGGCGGTTTCCGAAGCGGAGGTGGAAGATAGGAGGGTTTCCGATGGAAGCGGAGAGTGAAAGAAAAGTTCTATGAAGTGGTTGCTTTAGGAGGTGAAGGTGTCCGATCACCGGAAAAGAGATTGCCGGCGACGGAGGAAGGTTAAGTTTTTTGTTGAATCTTGTGAATAAGAATGTGGCGGAGATAAAGAGAAAGAGAGAAGAGAGAAGTAACATTTGTGTGAAGTCCATTTGTGTGATTTGTTCTTATCTCTTTGGTCTTTGTTTTATGTATTTATGGTCTCTAGATATTCGATGGCATTTAACATGGAAAATTATATAATATGTAAAATATATTATTTTGTTTTTGATTGAATGAGAGAGGAGAGCAACTCCAACAAGCTTCCAAATTTTTAATCTTTTTAAAAGATAATAAAATACAATATATCTTCAAATTTTAAAATTTTGAGAAAACGTATGGTTCCTCCAATTTAACGACTTAATACGTGAAAACGTGATTCCGCTATTTTTTACAATTTCTGTATACATTAATTTTTTAAATGTAATTCGGCTATATACTACTAGTATATTAAAAGTACATTTAAATAAACGAAATGTGATTAATATATTAAAACTAAATTTTCGGTTTTCATAATTATTTTTCGAAAACTTTTTTTTATTTCGTTCAGTTTATTCTGCTATAAGTTATTCGGTTGTTCGTCATTATGTTGTTATTCATTTAACATATCGAAAAAGTTTTAAAAGTTTTACTATTAAAACTCTTAATTTCTTTTCTAGTTTAAACCATACCATTAGAGTCATCCTCTCATCCTCTTGTCCTCAAAATGAAGGTTTTTGTTAGGTAAAATTTTAAATTTTTTAACACAGATCGAACCGAAAATTACAACATCATTTATATTTCAATTTTACTTTTATTACAAATGATGAATAATAGGACGTCATCTGCAACCCACAGGAAAGTCGATGTGATTTTTTAAATAAAATGTGCGAGATACAAAGAAAACTTGTCTAGTGCATGATAAGATTTTTTCCTTTTTAAATGGTGTTACATGATATTTATTTAGGGTTTCCTACAAAAAAAAAACTTTAATTGTAACTTTTTTGCAGTTTTGCCCTTTATATGTCTAAATTACATATCAACCCACCAAATAAAATTTAACATGCAATATAATCCTCCGTTTCATTATTAAGTTTTTATATTTCTAATCTAGAATTGAGTTTAACTGTTACTGGATTTTGATATTATGGATTTTGATATTATGATAATTAGTCATTGAATTGAAATATAAAAAAGTTAAATTGCCGGTTAAATTTAGATGAAAATTGCAAAAATAATTACAATAGATAAAAAAATTTTTTGAGAAAACTCTTTTTTATATACATTATCTTATTGTCACAAAAAAGAGAGTAAAATATGTCAATATACATCCGCTTAGCCCATAAAAGTATAGTTTTGAGACTTTGGCCCAATATCAAACTAACTTTAACAATGTCTTCTTCTTCTTTTCTTCTACCAAAAATCACCACAAGAACAAGAACCATCCACAAAATGATGGAACCTATTTCGATCTCTCATGACTATTTTCCGTCCCGTGATCTTCGATATCAGTTTGGTTACCGTATGGCAATCCGAACACACTCGCAGGTTCTTGAATATCTTTAAAGGACTTCCACATTTAGTACTGATCAAACCGTATGCAATAGCTAGCCTTTCGCTATGAACTTGTAGCGATTGCGCCTTCTCTTTCTCTTCAAGATCGTGCAAAACCGCATTTGTATTCGGAATATAACCACGAGACTTAATCCGCTCGCTTATCATTCTTAGCATTGCGTAAATCTCTTTGCTTTTCGAATGTTCTTTATCTCCAGCTCGAAATTCGTGAACTTTGTTATCGATTTCTATCGTGCTTAGTCCTGGCTCTTTCGCTATTCTTTTCTCCTTCATCAAGCTTCTTACTTTCGCCACACCTTCGTAATCATTCACCGAAGCGTATATGTTCGAAAGAAGAATGTAGATTCCCGAGTTTGCGATGTTTTCTCCAATGAGATACTCTGCGATTTCTTTGCCTATCGCATAATCTCCATGAAGTTTACAGCTTCCGAGAACAGAACTCCATATGATGGAATCGGCTTCAAGTTTCATGCTTTTTATGATTTCGTAAGCTCGTTTTAACTGGCCAGCACGACCGAGGAGACTGACCAAACATCCGTAATGCTCGATCTTTGGTTTAATCCCATACTCTTGTCCCATTGACTCAAAGATTCTTATGCCTTCATTTACCAAACCAGCATTAGCACAAGCCTGAAGTGTTCCGATGAAAGTAATATCCGTTGGGTACAACCCCGCGATTCCCTGCATCTCATCAAACAATCTCAACGCGTCTTGGCTATAACCGTGCATCGCATAACCAGAAATCATTGCATTCCACGCCACTATATCCTTCTTCGGTATATCGTAAAACACTAAAACCGCCTCTTCCAAGCTCCCACATTTACTATACATATCAATCAAAGCAGTAGATACTCTAACATTGAGCTTGATGCGACTGTTCTTGATAAAAACATGTATCCAACGCCCAGATTCAAGCGCACCGATCTGTGAACAAGCCGAGAGACTAGCGACAACGGTTATCTCATCCGGCTTTTGGTTTCCTTCAGCCAACAGTTTCTGGAAAAGCATCAAAGCTTCACTTGGAAACCCATGTTGAATGTATCCATCAATCATAACGTTCCAAGTAACAATGTCTCTCTCAGGCATTTCATCGAACAAAGCTCTCGCAGCTTCAACATTCCCCTGCTTCGCATAACAAGTGATCATAGCCGTGGAAGAAACAAGACTTTTTCTCTCAGGCATTCTATCGAACACCTTCTCTGCAGACACAAAATCTCCTCCTTTAGCATAAACATCGACGAGACCAGTCGCTACGAACGGATCAAGCCCTAACCCAAGTTTAAGAACATGGGTATGAATCTCTTGAGCAGACCCAATTGAGCAAGATTTCAAAATCGACGAGAAAGTGAACTCATTTGGAACAATCTCAGAAGAAAGCAATTGAACATAAAGCAAGAAAGCTTCTTCATACAAGCCATTAATGGAAGCAGTGTTGATAGCTAAGGTGAAGAGGAACAAGTCTGGATCAATCGTCTGGTGAAACAAAGCCAACGAGTAGCGAATTTCGCCGTGAGAAGCGTATGCGCGTTGGAGCTTGAGGTTTAGAATCGGGTAACGATGAAGGAGGATGTTGTGACGGAGAATAGCTGCGTGGATTTGAAACACTTCGTCCACTGATTTCGAATTCTCGATCAAAAATGTAAAATTTTGCGGTGGCTGACGACGGAATCTACCGGCGGTGACGGTTGTTGCCGGCGAGGAAGCGGCTAAGTGTTTCTGCGGTAGTGACGTGGCGAGAAATGGTGACGAGGCCATCTTCAGTAGTGGATAATGTTTTTGAATTTAAATTAATTAATAAATGTAGTTTTTATGAAAATTAAAGGCCCATATAATAGGCCCATTAGTATAGGTTTGGGCCTTAAAATATGTATAGTTTATATTTTTAAATGTTTATAGATTTGTATAAAATTTACAAACTCTATAGCTTTAATTTTTTTTTGTTAATGTCTTTTTATGAAAATAATTATTTTAATGTTTTGAAATCTGCATGTGTCTTTAGAGCAAAAAAATTAAAATTACTTCAGAATCTATAAGCTAAATTTTAAAGAAGTTAATCTAGAGTTATATAGTTCAACTAATCATCCATTACATATTTTTGTTTTAAAATTCAGAAGTCTACAAATTGTCAATACATGTAGCACATAGAAAAATAAGGAGCTAGAAAGATTTTGATAGAGACAACAAGATCAAAGAAAGATTTTTGGTTGAGAGAAAGATCCAAATGAAAGAAATTTGCAATATATTTTATGTATAATCGAGTCGGTTCTTAGATTTGTAGAGTTATAAACTTTTATGATATTAACGGGCAAATATTTTATGTATAAATATTTTTTCCAATTTAAGGACGGTATATAAATATATATATATATATATATTAATTCATAAAAATTTGAGACCGATACAAATGTTATATATATAAGAAAAATATAAATGTGACCAAATATATATATATATATATGTATATATATATAAGAAAAATATAAAAAGAAAAGCCACAAAACCTAGAGACAAAAGGTGTAAGAAAAAAGAAGGAAACATATTAATTGTGTCTAAAGAACTAGAGTTGTGTCCTGATCCAACACTAGTCATGTGACATTACGTCAACTTCTGTTTATAATTAGTATCTTTTTTTACTTTTATTGCAGTAGAAAATTATGAGAAAAAAAATTATTTACATTTACAAAGAAAAATAGAGAATATTAGAAAAAAAAAATGAACTCAAAGTCTAAACCTAATCGTCTCCCGACAACGAAAGCGACTCAACAGAGATTCGATAATTGTATATTACGTATACGTATTCTTTTATTTAGGTTTCAATAATCTTTACTAGCTCTCTGATCTTGAAACATATACAACAAAAATTATTGGCAAAACTATTAGATATATGTTTTTTTTTTCCCTCTAAGATATTATTAATAGAAACCAAAGATATTACAAAGCTGGCGATTGACCTCAATCCCAGAGCCATAAACCGGCGATTGGATAATTCCAATCCCAGAGCCAGAAGAAAGGTGTTTAGCGATTACAAAACATAACAGAAAAACACAAAAGAAACCAAAAAGACAAACCTAAAGGTCAAGGTTTCAAAGAGAAAAAATCCTTGATAAAGAAACTAGAAAAAGGAGAAACAATCGCGAAAGGAAGGCTAGAATCGAGGACAACAACATGATACCGAGATTATTGAGATTGCTCCTGATTACGGAACTCATTATATTGCTCCAACGAGCCACGAGTATCACCGTACCGGAAACAAACAGGCAGACGAAGAATCGAACCTTTTTTAACATTCGACTACCTACGGTCAGATGCAAATAAGCCAAAAGCCCCCCTCCCTTGTCAAAGGACCGGTATGTCTTTGCAACCTGCAAAAGACTACGACGTATCACACGTCTCGTAGTACCTATTGCCAAGGAAGAGCAAACCTCCACTTCCACGCCATTTCACCTTGCACCAACTAAAGCACACCGCGCAAATAAGAAGAAGGAAAAACCCTTAAAAGACAAAGCGGATCACATAATCCGGTCTTATTGCTTTCCCGAGGCAGAATGAAAACCACCACACAAAGCCAACAAGACAAACGGAAGCCTCACTTTGAAACAACTTCTATAGAGAATCATCAACGCGCAAGGACAATTGACTCTTCAAAACCTCACCCTTAAGTAACCAATCTAAAAAAGGAACCGAAAATAGCAGATCCGCAAAGTGAACTCAGCAAAATCCAATCAAGCCGAGAACCACATTCCTTTTAGAGATGAAAATCAGAAAAACAGAGACACAGATCTTACCACCAACTCCGACTTACCCTTAAACACCATGCACCAACGCCTCGCCTCATCTCCAACTATCGCTTCCGGCTAGATACTCCAGATCTACCGTTGATCAGACAAAGGAATCGTTAAGCGGGAGAAGCCATCGCGAAACCAGAGACGAGAGCTAACAGCGGCGAAGCAAGACTGCTTAAGAGAAAGCAAAAGAAAATCCGATTATGTACAAAGAGCTTGACGACGGCGCACGCGCCGATCGTCGGAGAAGACGCTGGTTTTTTGTTTCACGCGCAGAGAGTAATTTTTTTTTTTTAAGTTATAAAATATTGTTTTTTTATTAGATATATGTTTATTAATAGTAATTTTTTGTGTGGTGTTTAGAATCTAAGTTTATATATGTCACGGACTAGTATCAATCTGTCTCCTCAAGTAAAAAAAAAAGTCAATAGGATTACAATTTTCTAAAGCATGGATTATTTAATAGATATATAGATTGATTTGTTAATGTAACCAATAACATATTGCAATTTTTTTCCTTCTAAATCATGGATTATTCAAGTCTTAGCCGACCATTTTATTCAAACATTTTGAAGTTTGAAAACAAGTTAAATTATATCATTTTTTAAATGGCCTTTAGTTCAACATTTTTTACCGACGGATGTTATGGTTGATTATTTTACAAATGATAATCTAATTTAGACATATTAAATGATTAGTTAATAGAGGGTAGTTTCAAAATATATTAGCTCCGAAGCCTCTCATAGTGAGGCATAGGATCAACCGGGAGATTTGTAGGGCTATAAATTTTTACGGTATTGTGAGCAGGATGATTTGTAGGGCTACAAATTTTTACGGTATTGTGAGCCGAATTCTTTATGCCGAAATTTTTTTTTCCGATTTGGGAGTCAGTCAATATATGTATACTGACTCAAAAAAATTTGGGAATCTAAACAAATGTTTCATTCTGTATGCCTTAAGGCCGGCCCTATGATCTCGATATTTAATATTTTTATGTTTTGCTCACAAGGAAAAAATAGAAAATGTATTATCTGTTTCAACTTAATACAGAAAGCATCAAAACTTATCCAACAATGTGTAAGAAACTAAAAAATAGAGAAGACAAGACATTGTAAAGAAAAAAACAACGACAGTGTTTGTCCACAAACTTATGCTTTTGTGTGTTCACGATCGATCTCTCTGACCCCGAAACATGTACAATTGTTTAGTTAAAAATAACTCATGCTTTTGTCTTTACAAAGATAAATCACTTTGGTTTAAAAAAGTAAAAGTTAAAAATTTATCAAAAACAAGAAAAATTTTCCTAAAATGTGAAAATAATAGTGACATATCAACGTAAAAGTATGTGTAACAGAGATCTTTTCACATGCATGCAGTAAAGATGTATACGTATATAGATTGAATGGGACCAAATATGTCGATGTGTATGCATGTATGCCTTATCTATATTATCTTTGCACAATGCACCAATTATTATCAGGATTATGATTTTTATCAATTAGTGGTTATAGATGAGTGAAGGATAGAGTCGTGTTTGATTTTAAAACACTTTGATTCGGCAAGTCTTTTAGATCTTTTCCACCTTATTGTTCGTTTATTTCTTTCTTCCTCACTATGCATTGTGCATTACGTAAACAAGTAAAGACTCTATTGTTAAATCTCAAAAATCTCACATTGTCGTTATTTTGAAGGAGTAACAGACTAATGTATAAGTGTTGTGGTAATCCTATACTCTGAAGTTAGCTTTTGAATGTGAGTTATGCTCACACTTACTATATATGGTATCAAAAACTTTCTTTCGTCAAGGTTTAATAAGTTATTCGATTGTGGAGGCAAATCGTGGTTATCTACGAAAAACTTCCTGTGTTAAATGTCTAGACCTGAGTGTGTAAGGATGTATCAAATGTTCCAAATCAGTACTTTGACGGAATAATGGATCAATATATAAGTGTTGCGACAATCCTCCACTTTTGAGGTAATTTTTAAGTGTGAGTTAGACCCACACTTACTAATATCTTATCGCAAATATCATGCGGGTTCCGTATTTTCCCATCTCGTGTGGCGTATTTTATTTGTGCGTATGTTGATGGATAGAAAACAAATTGTCGTAGATATACGTTTAAAAGAATTGAAGTTGTCGAAATAGTGTGGTTGATAAAAAGAAATTGTCGAAATTATGATGGAATTGTTGATGTCAGAAAGTATCCAAAGTCTACATTATCCAAAGTTATCTTCTCCAATATCGTCTAAAATGTGACGACATGCCTTCTTTAGATATCTATATCCCACTGTCTCTTCAATATAAAGAACCGTGTTCGGTTTTTTTAAGAAAAAAATGACTAGATGTTGAATTGGCCAAATTTCATTATTTTGTATCAAATTAAAAATGAATATATTTTTGTCATAACTAATCCATTAAGGAAAATTCAATAGTTGAAACATGTAAAAAGTTTCATTTAACCCGCAATATAATCCGCTTGACAAAAAATTTCAAAAAAATATTTTTGACAAAATCACAAGGGTTAAGCGATAAAGAGACACACGACGATATTAGGTTTATTATCTTTCACGTCATAAAATTCTATTATGTTTCAATTAAGATTTAGTTGTGTTCTCACTTACTTTTGGAAGTTGATCTATTATCATAGCACATAATGATGTGCGTGGAATTGATTCGTTTTTCTTGTATCCGTTAATGCATTTTTGGTAAACGAAGGTGTTCTAGAATGAATTGCAATAAAAAAAACATTTTTATATGTTAATATATATTCTCATGATTCTCCCATATATTTAAGTATACGTTCAAGATTCAATAGGAAGATTGCTGTAAAATAGCATTAATTCTTTCCATTTATATTATTAGTTTTCATATTTGGCCTATATATATAGTAAATCTAACTATCTTTTAAAATTGAGGAAATGATGTAATATAATATTTGAAGTAATTAATGACTTAGTCTTTTGTTTTACTTTCATCTAAATCTTCTTTCTCATACTATCACTCATTCAACTATGGCGTCTAGTACATAGATAGCTTGATGATTTGAATGTCTGATTTTCTTTTAAAAAAATCTAAGAAATTACATTTAGGTGTAAGAAAGTGTAAGAAATTACATTTAACAATAATATACGATTATTCCAAGATGCCATTTTTTTATAATTTAAAAAATGGCATCTTAGAATAATCGTATATTATTGCTAACCCTTATTGAATTTGAAGAATAAGCTAACCACACTCAACATGAGCACTGTATAATGTTGACTTTAGTCGTGGACTATTAACATATTTGCATTTGTACATAAAATCAGAAAATATATCTCTCCCATTGTATTTTCATATTTGCATTTTTATATTTTTTTTGTTTGCTTATAAGTTTAATAAAAATATTCGTTTTTCATACAAATTATATAAACTTTTTCTGTCCATATATTAGTAAGTTTAAATTATGTGAGTTAATTAATTGAATGATAATTTATTAGGGACAAGATTATTATGTAGTGAATAAACAATCTACTATATTTATATAATATTGGTGAGATAGTTTAAGTGACTATGACTATTCAAATGAATAATTTGTTCTCCACAAGAAAATTAGTTTCCGAAATGTCTTATCAAAGATAATGCATGATCCGTGCGATTAGTCTCTTCCTAAAACATTGACATCTTTTTAATCACTCTATTATTATTATTAGTATTAATACTATTTTCTCAAGGCCCACATGTCGAGTGATCCATCGCCATGACCGAATTTATGTTATATATTATTATGAATTGTTAGATTTTTCTGGTGTTAACAAAAATAAATATATTTAGTTATATATTCATTTTTTTTAAAATCTCAATATCCTATGGTGGTAAAACATGTAGATTATTTGTGAGATCCCGGTTTATAAAGATTAAGTGGTGTAAAAAGATAATTTAAAATGATTGATTTGGTTATCTATGTCATCTAAGTGCACTTATCTTTTCGGTTATTGATCCTGATAAAACTCCACAATTTAGCGTATTTGTGGTAGAACAATATTAGGATGGGTGACACTTTAGAAAATTATCCGCGGAATTATGTGAATGATGACAAAATACGGCGAAAAATCGTGTGGTGATTTAAATCATGACTTTGAAGTTCTTCAGGATAACGCTCCCGATCGTCGAAGTTAGTGAATCCACGGATCTAGAGAGAGGCGTTGGTACACATGAAAGAGACAGTCGGAGTGTTACACTATTATTGAAAAAAGTAGTATTGTATGATTTTCGAATTTCGGTATCAATCTATTTTAGTTTCGACAACTCATTATCTAAAAGACACTAGATTAATCATTAACATACGTTAATCTGCATTGTGGCATATATACACCCTTAAGCCCGAAAGATTAACCTTTACTCTTTCGTAATTTCTTTTTCGTTTAAAAATAATTTACTAAAAAGAAGAGCTAACAACATAAATTAGTGATGATAAATTCGATGGAAAAAAAAAGTGATGGTCAAATCTAAAAAATATTAACAATTTTGAGCAGATACATGTAGAAGATTAAGGTCTCGAAAATAAATGTAAAGAGGCCGGTGACATTTAGTACGTAAATAATAACGAATTTACAATATAACCTCTATAAATTAATACTCGGTAAGTTAATACTTAGATAAATCAATAATTTTTTCGATTTCAAATTGAGTTTTTGAACAAACTCTCGATAAATTAATAACTCTTTAAATTAATAAATATCACAGTTCCAACAATATTAATTTATAGAGGTTTAATTGTATTAACAAAAAGATATAACAAAAATATAATTGCTATATATATATATAGGTTTGACAAATCATTAATAAATTAAATACAGGGGAAATTAACGAATACAAATATCACATGTTTGTAGCTATTAAAGATATTAATTAAATAAAATTCACAAACCTATTCACACTATAGAATAATTAATCATATATAACTACAATCTTTCTATAGTTGCTAGTTGCTATGAAAAAAAGTTAATATTTCTCTCTCTTTCACGGAGTATTAATCTTGGTTTATTGTATTATTTTGTAGTATGATTATCATATAATTAGATTATGATTAGTATGTTTAATATCAATGCATCCACGTGAAGTTTATACATATCTTTTCGTAGGATTTGCGATTCCGGATTCTCATCCGTCCTAGGAGGTTGTATATGTATTGTAATTAGTGCTTATAACTATAGTATTAAACAACAATTCAACTCTATGGACAAAAGAGAAAAATGTTGAAGTTGAGTTCAAGTATGGGATGTAATCCAAGTCTCGCATCAGATGTGTTAGACAAGAAAGTCTAATATATAAATAGAGCACAATCCTTATTTAGTGTGAAACTTTTTGGAAGTAAAAGCCCAAAAGCAAATACGTGAAGGCTTTGTCAGTTTGGTCAAGAGCGGACAATATCACACTAAAAGAAAAAAGTTTATGACGCTTATTACACAAAATTCAATACACATTAAATCTATATGAAATTTCTAAAACGTCTTATATGTTGACAAAACAAAAATTCTAAAACGATTTATATACTTTATGGATAGATTACCCACTTGCCTCCGAAACAACAACATGACCCATCCCCCTAAGCTATATATTATTCTACTAATCACAAAACTCTTAATTAAAGTTACTCCATTATTAGCGTTAGAAGCAAAGCTTATTAAACATTTGACCTATCTTTATCGACGACCAAAGAAAACAAACGAGTCGCAAGAGAAACGAGCCACGGAAGTGATGTAAATAGATATTTGGAATATTTTTAAATATTTGAATTATTTTTTTATTATTTATTTCAGTAATTATAATAATTAGTTGGATTTGTTTTTAAAGATTTTAAGAGCTTTTAGGGTTATTTAGTTTTTCTGTATCCATATTATTGATATTAATATTTTATAAAGAACTTTTATGAGCATTGAGAAGAGTATTCTCGATCCTGGTTTTCGGTAGATCCATGGATCTCAACGAATTTAGAGAATGAAAAAGCAGAGATAAACAATACACATGAGAATTAACGAAGTTCGACGAAGTGCCTACGTCCTCAAATCACCAATATAATTTATATAGACAATCTTACAACAAGACCTTGTCTGCTTGGAATTATTCGACACTAAAAATACCTTAGCTCAACACCAATCTAAATGCTAACAATACCACATTCTGTTGCAACACACAAACTCTGTTCCAACAAGCAACGCACTTTGACTATGAACGACCGAATCTCAATCAACAAATCTCTTCCCTTTGGTATATATACCATATATCTATGATTTGTCACGCCACAGAAAATCTGAAAATTATCCTTTTCCAACGGACACTGTTCTTTCAAAGAAGACATTGATTATTGAGTATTTTTAAACTAAATAAAAATCTTTGTATTTATCTTGTTTCCGCTACATCAAAGATCTCTCTATAACTTTCTTTAAACAAACTTTCGTATGTAAAAAGATAGATTTTGCAACTGCCTGACATTTAGAATCGGTCTTCTACGGCTCTGATACCAACCTGATGCAGCGGAATAAGTCTGTAATGACACCTAAGACCCAAATAAGACAAAACTCACAAACTTACTAGGTAAAGACATATGGGTCCTTCATGTCTTCACAAACTGACATTAAGCTTATTTGTCGACTGTCACTTTTGTCTCCCTTCTCGTCGACAACTTTGAGACAAACAAAGATCAAGTCAAATATCTAAAAACAAAAGTACTCTCGGGCCCACACGTATCTCCACGTGGCATTTCACCTTCCTATAAATACAAACAACAAACTCTTCGCCGAATTATTCTCATCACAAAAACGAGTTCAAAACTTAATAAGCATTTGCTAATATTAAACACAAACTTTTTTTCTTGAAACGTTCGATCAAATCATGGCCGTTGATTCTCCTCTTGAATCTATGATGTCTTCACCTACAACTTCTGAGAAAGATGTGAAGGCTCTTAAGTTCATAGAAGAGATGACTCGGAACCCTGGTTCGGTTCAAGAGAAGGTTCTTGGCGAAATTCTAAGTCGTAACTCGGATACCGAATATCTTAAACGTTTCGATCTTAATGGCTCCATTGATCGCAAAACATTCAAGAACAAAGTTCCGGTGGTTACTTACGACGATTTAAAACCGGAGATTCAACGTATATCCAACGGAGATCGTTCTCCGATCTTGTCTTCTCATCCCATCACCGAGTTTCTCACTAGGTATATATATATATAAATATAAGGTCAACTTTTATCAATAGTTAATATCATATTATAAATTTTTTTTACTATATAGTTATAGTTGACCGATTGATAATTGTTACTTTTAAGCTCTGGAACATCTGCTGGTGAAAGGAAACTAATGCCAACGATTGAAGAAGATTTAGATCGACGTCAGCTTTTATATAGTCTTCTCATGCCTGTGATGAATCTGTTAGTATTATATATTTTAAAACATTTTAAATTTTTGTTATAGTTTGTATATGTGTAACGTTTTTATTGAATTAACTAAGGGTTTATTTAAATAATTTGTAGTTACGTGCCGGGACTAGACAAAGGCAAAGGTTTATACTTTTTGTTTGTGAAGTCGGAGTCTAAGACGGCAGGTGGGTTACCGGCTCCCCCGGTTCTTACTAGTTATTACAAAAGTGATCACTTCAAGAGAAGGCCGTACGATCCGTACAACGTTTACACTAGTCCTAACGAAGCCATCCTTTGTTCTGACTCGTCACAAAGCATGTATGTTCAAATGCTTTGTGGTCTTTTGATGCGTCATGAAGTACTTCGTCTCGGCGCTGTCTTTGCCTCTGGTCTCCTTCGAGCTATAAGCTTCCTCCAGAATAACTGGAGGGAGCTTGCTCGGGATATCTCAACTGGAATCCTGAGTTCAAGAATCTTCGACCATGCGATCAGAAACCGCATGTCGAAGATTTTGAACAAATCTAATCAAGAACTCGCTGAGTTCTTGATTGAGGTTTGTTCACACGAGAATTGGGAAGGGATCGTCACTAAGATTTGGCCTAACACGAAGTATCTTGATGTGATTGTTACTGGCGCGATGGCTCAGTATATCCCTACGTTGGAGTATTATAGCGGCGGCTTACCGATGGCTTGCACGATGTATGCTTCGTCGGAAAGTTACTTCGGGATTAACCTAAAACCGATGTGTAAACCCTCGGAGGTTTCTTACACTATCATGCCTAACATGGCCTACTTCGAGTTTCTCCCGCTCCAGGACGGAGATGGAGAAGCATTAGATGAAACTGCGCTCGTCGAGCTGGCTAATGTGGAAGTTGGAAAAGAGTATGAACTCGTGATCACGACATACGCGGGGCTCTACCGTTATAGAGTCGGCGACATTCTGCGTGTCACGGGATATTACAATTCTGCCCCACAGTTCAAATTCATAAGAAGAAAGAACGTTTTGCTAAGTATTGAATCGGACAAAACCGATGAGGCTGAGCTACAAAAGGCGGTGGAGAATGCGTCGAGGTTGCTTGTGGAGCAAGGAACGCGTGTGATCGAGTACACTAGCTACGCGGAAACTAAGACCATACCGGGTCATTACGTAATCTATTGGGAGTTACTTTGTAAAGACCAAACCAATGTTCTTCCTAGCGATGAGGTAATAGCTAAGTGTTGTTTGGAGATGGAAGAGTCCTTAAACTCGGTTTATCGACAAAGCCGAGTCGCCGATAAATCTATCGGTCCATTAGAGATACGTGTGGTGAAGAACGGTACGTTTGAGGAGCTTATGGACTATGCAATATCGAGAGGCGCATCGATTAATCAGTATAAGGTCCCGAGATGCGTGAGCTTCACGCCAATCATGGAGCTACTTGACTCTAGGGTTGTGTCTACTCATTTTAGCCCTTCGTTGCCTACTTGGTCGCCGGAACGACGTCGTTAGATGAAAACTTATGAACGAACTTAAGACGATATTGTGGTGTGGTTTTAGAAGAAAGCTATGTTTCTGATTTGAAGACTCATGTGTTTAGTTTTGTTGTTATGTTGTTGTCTTTTAGGGTTTGTGAATCGTACAATAAAATTTTAAGTATGCACTCATGTTTTCTTCTTATCTCTTTTGTTGGAATCAAGCTTAATAATAGCTTAACTTTGCTAGATCTAACACATGGCCACCTTTTAGCCACGTTTTATTTGTAGTTAAAATATCGGTTATAGCCAACCTAGTCACGCTACGAAGTATAACCACAAAATCAGTCGTGATTATATCATTTTTTCTATATATATAATGTTTTTTCGTAATTCAAAAATTTTTCGCTTACCATGAAAAAAATCATAATGAGTTTATGGACTAGTTAGGTTATATTAGACTAGAAATAGTGTATTTTTATCAATGTAAATATATAAGAAAAAGTCAAAACTTATTAAAATAAAATTATAACGGCGTGTAAGAATCGAAGATTGACAATTTTATACACCAAATAGTTTAAAATGATTATACCATACCACTAGAGGAGATTTTCGTTTTTAACAAAGACAAAGACGTAAAATTATAAATTTAACACAAAAATCTAATATTTTCTTATGATTATGATGAACCATAAATAAATATTCCTCGTAATCTCAAAACAATAGGCAATGATGGAATCAAAATATGTTAGTAAGGTAATGGAAGATGTAAGCCTAGTCTTATCAAGGAACTGGACCATTTAATTTGAGCCCAATATCAGCAAGGTAACACTATATAGTTAAATAAACAAAGCAACGAATGATAAATAGTTTTATATATATACAAGAACACTATATACAAATAGGCACTTGAATTATAAAATCTCAAAGAATCTCTGGTTTTTACAATCAATAATCCCTCTATCAATTACTAATAGCTCCAACAGAATATTCTTACACGCTTAGAATTTAAAAATGAACAATTTATCGCATTTACAGTTGATTTTAAAATTATGTAATTCGTTATTGTGGTTTCGTGTATTGCGGAGAGAAGTTATCCATCGAATATGACGTACATGCAAACTTTCCATTGCGGATTTATGTGTTACGAGAAGAGTTATGTCGTAGAGTCGTTAGTGAAGTTATTCGTCTTAATCTTATAGATTACAGATAACGACTGATTGTTTTCATCTTTTATAATATAATTAAAATGAAAATATATAAATAATGTTGTACCTTTTGGTTCAATCAATATTTAAAAAACATAGATTATGTCAAGATGATATTTATATTTATAATGTTGGTAATCCATATTTATATTTTTCGATAACTATTGTAGTCATTCATTTCCGGCCGTAAAATAATGATATTTACTTAAGTTTAAACAAAATAATTTGATGTTTTTTTATAACAAAAATAAAAGTTTGATGTTTTAGACCTTGGTTTAACCAAAATAACGGTAATTTAAAATTCTTTTTGTTTATGAAAGGACTCTACCTTATGATTAACAATTATTATTTATTTAGCTTTTTCTAACTTTTTTTTAGACGGATCTTTTTGAATGATAATTTTTTAAACTAGTGATGATGATGTGGGGGCTAATCGAAACTTTGAGAAATCTTTTTCCCTCGTATCACAATCACACTCATTTATAAATAAAATAACTAAAAAGTGACCAATAAATTTACTTATTTACGATCATATACCACTATTAATTTAATATAATTGAATAACCTGTCCTTTTATGTAATCTTATATATGCGTATATGTGCGTGCAGGCCCCGTATGAGGGGCTATAGGTTACGGATCGGTCCATTGTGATCCAGATTCCTCGTATGTGAAGATAAAATTAACGGTACTAGGGTTAGGGCCATCGGACCGACCCGTTGTGGTCTGGATTGCCGATAAAAAAAAAACCTTATATATTTACGACTAAATATTTTTGTTAACCACTATTTCCTCCTTGAGTAATAAGAAAATTTAATTCATACCACATTTCACATATTTGTATTATCCTTATAGCATCATATGCTATGCATTTGATATTGTATATCTTTTTACCCAAATATTGACTAATAATAAAATCATAATTCAATCAAGATATTCTTCACCAACCGAATAAAAATAATCGTGATGACATATTAAACCAACCGCATATTGAATCAAACAAAAGTTTAATTCATACTATTTTGTTCGTAGTTATGGACCATACGGTCATTTGTTAATTTTATTTAGTACTTTCCAAACAATTAAATAATTCTACCACAATAGAGTTATTTTGGAAAACAACAACTCCTAGAAAGTGATTTTCATATGGGTGAATTAGGTCAATAATAACGGAAGTTATTTAATTTTGTGGGATTGACAAAAAAAAAAAAAATATAATATTGAGGTTTTTACAAAAAAATCTCCATCCATAAAAAGGGGTTAAAAGGATAATTTAGCTAGGATGGAATATGAAACTTAAATAATGCATAAATTTGGAATATTTATTGCTATTTCCCTTTTTCATATTGGTGACCCAACAAATATAAAAATTATTATTGTAAATCAATTAATATCTGCAAAACTTTGGTCGAAAATATAACGCGCTACTTTTTTATCTAAGCCTCTAAAAATCCTATTCTAGAATTTAAAGACGATAGATAACACAAATATGAAATATAAGTTCATTGGATATATAGTAGATTGCTACATATAAAAATAACATGAAAAATTACATGTTTACAGCATTTAAAGTATGATACAATCATACAATTTTTTTGCTTGATAATTTTTTTTTAAAAAGACATTATATTTTTTATAAATTAAAATTTCCAACAACAAAAAAACATATTATCAGATGAATCACTTATTGGTACAACCGTAGAAGAATAAAATATATCTTATTCACATGGATAATAAATTTCTCTGTCATTATGCAAATTCTCTACTCTCTAGCATCATAATATTTGAGACGTTTAATGACGAATAACATGCATATATGATCTGTAATTATATGGATAATTTATTAGATTTGTATCTTTAATTTTTGTTTAATTTTGTTTGGACATCAAAATTCATTAAACTATTGACATTATAAGTCTTTGTATAATGACACCTCTCCAGTTTCTCTCCACTAACTTGAAGTGGATAAATCATATAATACTATTAAAAAAAATTTAGTATTTTTTAATGAGCAGTACATTTTAACAGCAAATAGTTATATGTTAATTGGTCATATTCCATAGTATTATTTAATAATCTAAATTTTGAAATCTCGATCCAAATAATAACATGAAGATGCTATTAACACTTAACTATGCTTACACTAATTAATGATTTTTTCTGACAATCTGATTAGTGATCCAAATAAAAATGTTTATTTAGTTTGTATTATATTCCCAAAAGCAAATTCAGAATTTTGAAAAGGAAAAAAATTCAGTGCAAATTTTATATGCACGAATCAATACTTATGCTCAAAAGATAACATCAGAATTATTGAATTATCGTTAACGAATTTAAATAAAAGTAAGACTATAGCACAAATGCTTGGTGGAGCATAAATGAACAAAACATAAGAACCCACAAAAAAGAATCAAAAGTTTCTTTGATTACGACAAAGGAGAAAACAAGACTAAGGGTCCAAACGATAGATAATAAAAGAAATAAATAAAATGAGAGGAATATAAATTAGTGGAATAAAATTTGGTGGAAATATTAAAGTTATGTTTGTTTTTGTACTCTTCTATTTTCTACGAAAATATAGAGTTTTCAGGTAAATGCTCTATACACAGAAGTTAATACTCTATAGTGTTGTTTAAAAATTTCTAACCACATTCTACATTTATACTAATATATGCTAAATTTTTTGTCATGGTACATGAGCATCGTATCTATTTTGTTTAGTCTACAACCTAAACAAGTAGACTAACCGCTATAAATTCTCTATTATTTAGAGAAGCAGAGACAACAAAGGTTCAAAACCTCTTTGACCATCATTCTATGTCAGTGAATGATACAACTTTGCATTAAAATAATATTATCATATTTTCTTAATTTTTCTCAAAATCCGCCCTACGAAAATATAAAGTTTTTTGGTTGTACTAAAGTTTATACTCTTTAATCTTGTTTAAAAATTTCTAACCACATTCTACATTTATATTAATATATGATAAACTTTCTTTTATGGTACATGAACATCATATTTTTTTTTTTAAATAATTTATTAAAGCTTCATCTACGTAAAGAAGTGGATTAACCGCTATAAAATCTCTATTGTCTAGAGAAACGGAGACAACAATGGATTCATACCTTTTTGACCATCATCCTATGTAAGTGAATGATGCGACTATGCATTAAAACAAGATTTTCGTTTTTTTTTGAATTTTTTCTCAAAAACAGTGGGTTAACTCCTACAAAAATGTAGAGTTTTTTGGTAAATACTCTATATAGTGAAATTTATGCTCATTAGTGATGTTTAAAAATCTCTAACCATATTCTACATTTATATTAATGTATGTTAAACTTTATTTCATAGTACTTGGGCATCATTTCTATTTTTAAACAATTAATTTATCAAAACTTCTAATACGGTCTAAATAAGTGGACTACCGCTATAAAATCAATATTATCTAGAGAAACGGAGATAACAAAGGTTAAAAACCTATCTGACTATCATCCTATGTCAGTGAATGATGCAACTATGCATTAAAATAATATTCTCATATTTTTGAATTTTACTCAAAATCGGTGAGTGTTTACGAAAATATAGAGTTTTTCGGTAAATGCTCTAATATTGAAATTTATACTCTTTAGTGTTGTTTAAAAATTTCTATCCTCATTCTACATTTATATTAACGTATGCTAAACATTCTTTCATGGAACATGAATATCATTTCTATTTTTTATCAATTAATTTATTAAAACTTCATATACAGCCTAAATAAGTGGACTAACTGCTATAAAATCTCTATTATCTAAGGAAACGGAGACAACAAGGGTTCCAAACCTCTTTCACCATCATTCTATGTAAGCGAACGATGCAACTATGCATTAAAACAAGATTGTCAATTTTTTGAATTTTTCTCAAAATCAGTAGGTTAACCCTTACGAAAATATAGAGTTTTTTAGTCAATGCTCTTTAAATTGAAGTTTATACTCTTTAGAGTTTTTTAAATTTTTTTAACCACATTATACATATATATTAATGTATTCTAAACTTTCTTTTATAGTACATGGGTATCGTTTCTATTTTTTATCAATTAATTTATTAAATCTTCATATACGATCTAAATAAGTGGAGTAACCGTTATAAAATCTTTATTATCTGAAAAAATTGAGACAACAAATGTTACAAACCTCATTGACCATCATCCCATTCCAGTGAAAGATGCAACTATACATTAAAACAATATTTTCATATTTTTTGAATTTTTTTCAGAATTCGTGGATTAACCCCTACCAAATTATAGTGTTTTTTTTTTGTAAATGCTCTATATACAGAAGTTTATACTTTTTATTGTTGTTTAAAAATTTCTAACCACGTTCTATATTTATATTAATCTATGCTAAACTTTCTTTCATGGTAAATGAGCATCGTTTCTATTTTTTTAACAATTAATTTATAAAAATTTCATATAAAGTCTAAATAAGTGGACTAACCGCTATAAAATCTCTATTATCTAAAGAAACAGAGACAAAAAGGTTCCAAACCACTTTGACCATCATCCTATGTAAGTGAACGATGCAACTATGCATTAAAACAAGATTGTCATTTTTTTGAATTTTTTTCAAAATCAGTGAGTTAACCCCTACGAAAATATAGAGTTTTTTGATAAATGCGCTATACACTGAAGTATATACTCTTTAGTGTTGTTTTAAAATTTCTAACAACATTTTACATTCATATTAATCTATGCTAAACTTTCTTTCATGGTAAATGGGCAACGTTTCTATTTTTTTACAAGTAATTTATTAAAACTTCATATACGACCTAAA
>OVAN01000578.1:0-55481 GCA_900406275.1 Anastatica hierochuntica
CAGTAAGCTTGTAATCAATGAATCTAAGGGGTTTTAAGCAATAAAAGAAAAGTTCAAGTTTTGTTCTTGGTTTCTCTAAATTCTTCAGTCTGGATGATCATGTTCGACTAAGTTCTCCCTGATTCTCTCTCGCTTTGAAGGTTGTGTAATTGCGTAAATCTAACATTTTGGGAATAGTTAAAGTTATTTTGGAGATTATATAGTCACAGGTTACTATGAGAACTTTACTATGAGGACTGAACCATTTTTTCTCATTAACTACAATGTCCTTTACTGTATTTTATTCATTTGATTCATCTAATTAACAACCATCAAATGTAACTAAGAAACTAAGTAGAAATGAACTCTCTTTCTACAATCTCTCTAGTCTCTACAACTCACCTCATATCTTTCTCCTACTTTCCATTTTCACAAATCTAAACTTCATATTCTAACCTTTTGATCCTTCAATATTTAGGATACATATGAACCATTTAACCATTGGATGAAACACCTCGAGTTGGTAATGCACTATACATTTTCCTTCTTTTTGATTTTTAACCGTCTAAATACACTACAAGAAAACACTCAATTTTGGAGGCCCAAAACCGTTGGTTATCCGTGTTACTTAGACTTAACGGAAAAAAAGAGCAATTCATACCTTAATACCATTATTATCGCAGGGATCTAAAAAGAGGTTCTTAGAGAAAAAAATAATAAAAATTTCAGAAAGTCTAAGAGATGAAAGAGAAAATAGAACATAGTTTCTCTGGCAAGAGACGTTGGTTTCTTAACGGAGAGACGAATGTGAAACTTGTCCAAATCTGATTGGCTTAAAACATAAATATAACCATAATGATTAAAATAATATTTCCTTTTTTTTAAGAAACTTTGACAGTTTCTCTGCGACGATCTTGCTCTAAGGGCATCTGCATTGGTGAATCCATGGGGGTTCACCAAAAAAAATAAAAAATTGATTTTTTATTTTTTTTTTCGTTTTTAAAAAAAAAAATTAAAAAAAATAAAATCGGACCAAAGAGCTCGGATTCCTCGGGTTTTGTGTTTTTTTTCTTGATTTGTGTGTGAACCCCGCATTGAACTCTCAATGCGGGTGCTCTAAGAACGTGGCCTCGTTCATCCCTAAAGTGCCTTTTAACAACTTTTTACGACACTAAACATATATTCTCATGCATAAGAGACATAATATGGGCATATTAGATGTATAGTAGATCTTGGACCCGATCAATATCATGAAGAAGTTAACATGTGTAAGAAAAAGAGACACTTTATTTGCTTTAGTAAAATGCATGCGCTTTTAACACATACAAGTGAAAGGGAACACACATAAGAAGCACACCTCATGGCACGCTTGCTGTGAACATATGTCCACTTTTTGCCAACACCATGTCACGTCCTCTTCTTGTAAGAAAAACACGAACTTTACTAACCATTGGTCCGACTGATCTCTTAAATCTTAAATAAATAAAAATGATCTTTATATCATATGAGAGGGAACACTTGATCGTGCTAACAACTTCCACCATATATTTGAGCATATTCGCATAAGTTTTTTTTTTCTTCTGGTTAAAGTTGTGCACGTAAGTTGGTGGCACCAAATCGTAACGATCATTAATTCAGAAATGTGAATCTTTATATATAAGAAGCATTTTTTATACAATCTTTAGCAGATTCTTGCAAAAAAGACTCTATGGTATGTACAACACATAGTAAACATCTATTGTGGGAGGTGCACCCAAAAAAAATATCTATTGTGGGAAGAAAGAAATGTGTGATCTTTTGATAGATTTGCCTTACTGTTAGATTTACTCAGTGCCAAAGCAGAAAATGGGCCATGCAGTTTGCAAGTTGACTGTTTCAATGATTAGATGGCATCATTTTACCTCCACATGTGAAATAGATTCCAAGATCTTTGGGGCCAAGACTTATATTCCTTTCTCTTATTTTACTTTTATATAAAGTTATATATATATATATATATGTGTGTGTGTAATCTACAAACTTTGTATCTCACCCCTCATTATCTCTTAATGAAATTTACATTCTTATTAAAAAAGATATATAATCTAGTTGGCAAGGAATGTCTATTGATCCTAGTATTTTGTCAAAATATATTCCTTTTTTTAACGCATGAATTTTATTAGAAAGGAAATGTAATTACAATAAGATAGAAACACAAAGATAAACACGATGAAAATGATGATTTTTACTATCATATTTTTAGGTGGTTTCTATGTGATTCATTGATGAAAGTCATGTCTAAAGTTCGTTTTACTTATTCACACTGCTTACTCTCAGTTTATCCACAATAGCGACTAGAATACATGTTGGTCGTGAAAAGAACCTGCAGCGCCCCGAATCTGGAACCTGCATAAAGGTGTCAGAATATATTCTTTAAGGTTATGATCAATGGGAAAACCCCATTTTAGGGTTCTAAGTAATATTTAATCAATTTATTTTTTAAGAACCGATTCCAAAAGTTCTTCTTTAAGAAAAGCCTCTTTAGAACCTGCATTAAGGAACTTTGCGTTAATCGTGGTCTAAGTCATAAAAGTTGGTATTCTACAATATTACAATTAGTTTGATTGTGTAGCCATATTGGTTTCAAAAATATTTTGATTGTGTTTGCCATTGCGAGTTTGTGCCGAGAGTGCAACTATTTGCGGCTATAGATGAGTTGTTAACACTCTCAACAAACCCATCATGTTTTATACAAAACAATTTGGGATATGGTCGGAAGATATTCAACATAAGAATTATAGTGGAGAGGCCGATCCTTTTATCATTTATATATAAAGAAAGAATCTTTATATATATATTTTATAACTGATGGATACTTTTGACCATTAATAGGAGTTGAATATTTTGCAACTTTAGCTAAAAATTTCAACTTGGTTCATACTTTGTCTCGTATTTCGAAATTCCAACGAATAGAAAAATGTCGGTTCGAATGCTAGGAAGTAGAAATGAGTAAATCAATTATCATGGAATTCTATAGAAAGTATTTCATATATTAACATTAATGATATCTACCATATAATAATCAAATTATTAGTCTGTTATTTCTTTGTTCGTAGAACTAATACAACAAAGTTTTTTTCACTTCGGAGAAAATCATTTTTAACTATAGTAATTTGTTAAATTTACCAAATATGTAATAGGGTTGTTAACACATAGAAGCATTTTTGAAAAAGTTATTACAATTTAAGGTATATTTTGTGGGTTCGGATCAGGATATTTTAAACAGATCCGAAACTCCAAAAATCGTAAACATATCCGTATCATATCCAAAAACTGAAAAACAAAAAAAAGATATGAAACACAGCCAAAACAGAATCGAAACGGATATTTTTGGGTATTTTGAATTCGGATCGGGATATTTTAAACAGATCCGAAATGGATCCGAAACTCCAAAAATCGTAAACATATCCGTATCATATCCAAAAACTGAAAAACAAAAAAAAACGGATATGAAACGGAGCCAAAACGGAACTGAAATGGATATTTTCGGGTATTTTGGGTTCGGCTCGGGATATTTTAAACAGATAAGAAACGGATCTGAAACTTCAAAAATCGTAAATGAATAAGTAACGAATCAAAAAACCGAAAAACTAAAAAAACGGATCTAAAACGGATTTGAAACGGATCCGAAAATAAAATTGTTCTGACCCAAAAAAACCCTTAAGAACCGGTTAAGAACCGGCTCTTAATTAAGAGCTCCAAGATACGGTTTCTTACGATTCTCCTTTTTTTTTTAATTAAAAAATTTTTAAGAGCCGCGGTTTAGAAACCGCATTAAACATGCACTAAGAGCATGTTTATTGCAAGAACCTCTTAGTGGGTTTTTAATCAATATTTTAGTACTAAAATTAAGTTAAGAGTTGAAGTTAAGAAACATTTAATTTTAGTCTTCCAATGGTAGATTCTTAAGTTAAGGGTTCTTAAAAAAAATTATTAAACATTTTTTTATTGAAGCTAAAATTTATTTATTACATAAAATGTAATCAAAGATAACATTTTAAACATAGATTTTATAATAAAAACATAAATAGGTTTGGACATTTGGATCCTCGAATCGGTTCTTGAAATTTTAAACGGATCCGAAACTCGAAAAATCAAAAAAAAACCAAAAAGAAACCGAAAAAACAAAAAAAAAACAAAAACCGAACTGAAACCGATCCAAAAATGAAATAGAAAACACGAAAAAAAGAAGACATGTAGAGCCCCTTAAGAGCCGGCTCTTAGCTAATAGCCGTAAGAGTCGACTCTTAACTCAATATTTTTTTTTTATTAAAAAAAAAAAAAAAAGCTAAGTGGCGGTCATAAGAAACCGCCATAGAGTAAGGTAGTAATTTTGCACTGAAAAAGTGTAATAAAATACCTTAGAAATGTGATAACTTTTTAGAAAGTGCA
Source organism: Anastatica hierochuntica (assembly GCA_900406275.1). Taxonomy (NCBI): domain Eukaryota; kingdom Viridiplantae; phylum Streptophyta; class Magnoliopsida; order Brassicales; family Brassicaceae; genus Anastatica; species Anastatica hierochuntica. The sequence goes on from OVAN01000578.1 coordinate 4,411, forward strand.
TATAATTGTAATAAATTCTATGCAATACCATTGTAAAGGGTCTAATGGACCATAAGAAGAATTCCTTAAACAGAGCCCATTAGCTTTTATCAAAACCCAACACAGAAATGTAAGCAAACATCATATTCTTTTCCGAGGAGTCCATTGTTCACTGATATGTGGAAATACAGTAAACATGTAGTAACTAAATAAACCGGACAGGAGCGGACGGTCGGACCGAGTGAATTGTGAACCGGTGATTTGAGCAACCAAGTTTAGGGCTAGTTATTCTACTCGAACCTTTATCCGAACTAAATTCAAACCCGGACTAGAAAAATACTCGAATGGTATTTCGGCCTCGAAAAATAATTTTGGTTTGAGTAATTTTCGAACCTGAATGACTATCCAAAAAGTCCGGAGAACCCAAAATATTCGAAAATTCGAATCTAAACCCGAATTCGAAACCCTAACTAGTTGAAGATAATCATATATCCGAACAAGTATCTCAAATGAACATCCAAAATAATCCGAAAATTTAAAAAATATCCAAAAAGTCCAAAATACTTTAAAAACCTGCAAAATCCAAAAAAAAACTCCGAAATACCAAAAAAAAAAAATTGAAATACCTGAACCCGAATATCCGACCTAAACTTACCCAAATCCTAACCTAAAAATCTCAATCCAATCTAAACCTGATCAAATATTTGAATGGGTTTCAAAGTTGGAGTTCAGGATCCGAACCCGAACTATACCCAACCCGACCAAGTTTTTGAAACTTAACGTCGCTTATGATCACGTGGAACAATGACGAAAAACTAAAAGGAAATTATTTTTTGCCATACATATGCTCATATGCGACATATTGTTTTTTTTGTGTTAAAGTATATGCGACATATTGTTGTGTAATACTTATTAGTAATTATATTCAGAAAGGTTTTATCGATTGTTATTTGTAAAGTTCATCAAAGAAAAAAAACTACGATAATATTTTCACACAACCGCAAATACAATCACCGTGTTAGAAAAATAAAAGTTTGTGAAAATGAAACAATATAAGAAAATAGATCATCTAAGTCATAGCAATCCATGATCATATTGAACTTTTTCATTAGTGTCTCTGGCCACCGTAGGATCTAACTCCGACCACCGTGGGGTGCCTCGCCACACTGATGTGCTCGAGAGGCTGAGGGTTAAAGAAATCAGAGTAAACTTCCATGAAAAAATGTTCAACCACATCAATGTAAGCAGTGTAGCGAAGACGTGAGTAGCAATAGAGAAACTCTCTTACATCTGAGATATGTTCTTTACCATTTACTGTGTCACCATTCATCATCTTCTCCATCTCCTTTAGCTTCTGAAAAACAAAATCAACCTTTGGTTTAGAAAAGAGTGTGTCATCTCTGTCTCCTCTTCTTGGTTGAAGAGCCAATGCTCTGTTTTTGATCACATAGTCTTTGGGTTTAGGTTGAAACTGTTTGTGTGCAGATGATGATGATGATGATGATGGTTTGATGATGTTGGGGTTTGGATGATGATGATGGTTAGTGTTAGGTGTTTTGGGTAGTTTGTGATAAGTACCATTGTTGGAGAAGAATGACTTGAAGTTGTCAATAGTTTTTTGGAAGAATTTTCTTGTGTTGGAGATTGAACTTCTAAGAACCATCTTTCTCTTCTTGTACCTCTGAAGATTGAAAGACAGATCTGTTCTCTCTTATTACTTTCTGTCTTCTTCTTCTTCTTTGAGTTTGGTGAATTGTCCCTAGAAAGCTCTTTGCTTATATAAAACTAGATGTTGAAAGGCTTTTTGTTTTTGTTTTTGTTTTTTTCTCTTTACAATTTAAATCAATATAGGATATTTATGTGAAAGGGTGTAACTTGTAAGTTAGATTATCTATCTTTAGAAATTTAATAATTTATTAATCTCTAAGAAGAAATACATCAAGTACTATGGCTTCAAATGGTAACAATTTTTTTTTTTGATAACCCAGGTATCCTAACGCTCCTCGACAGGACAGGAGTCCACGTGTTAGATTATCAGTTAGTCGACAGGACATGGGTCCACGTGTTAGACTACCGGATTGCTTATGGGTGGCCAAACGGCTCTCCGCGTGTCGGCCCATGGACGTTGCAGCCCGTATGTGAATTTCGCAGTGGTGAAGACTCGAACACAAGGGCGGGCACTCCAACTGGAGCTCCTTTACCACTAGACCAAAACAACTTTTATAAAACAAAATGTCATGAAATTATATTTTACCATTCCTCCGGCAAATTAGTTATCACTTGTTTATAGAAAACTAAAAAAGATTAAAAAAGTTTATATTTCGAGAATTTATAACCGTGAATTGAAGTTAATATCAATAATAATACTTATTCATTTGCATTCAAATTTATTCTTATTTTTTTCCATGATTACTGTTTTATTCCAATGATTAGTTTGTGTTTTGTATGGTCACTTTTTGTCCGTCGAGACGCTCCGTTCTTGTTTTTTAAATCACCGAAAAAAAGTCCATACTTTTCTTGGTCTATTCATATATTATTATTCTCTTCTTTGGATTCTATGGAATCAAATTTGTCTTCTAAATAAAATAATAATCTATTTTAGAAACAACCACTAAGAAAATCTTAAACGTCTCGCATCATAACTATATTAATACGTATTGTCGAATTTTAGGTTCATTTCCACCGCTTTCTGAATTTATTAGCGAACATACTTAGGTGATTGTACAAGAATAAGCTTAAGTGAACGACAATAATGGTAATAGAATTTTTTTTTTGTATTGGTACTATATTAGTAATTATAGAATTGACGTAGAGAGAGAGAAGAAATCAGATGAATTAAAAAGAAGAAGAAATGTAAAAAAAAGAAAGAAAATTAAATCAGTAAAATAGTTTTTACCAATTGAAATGTTTTGTTATATTAAAAAAATATGAAATCACAAAAAGAGTATTCTTTTCTTCTTTTTTTTAGTGAAGATGAAGAAGTTGGATCTTGACTTAAATTTTAAAGGAAGGAGTGAAGTAAGAGGGAGGACATCCTTTTAAAGGTAGAGAGGTGTAGATCTGTTGGAGTAATATGTGGTTGTTGAATTGGTATCAATCTATTTTAGCTACTCTTGATTTATCTGTCTTACCAATTCCTATATCCACCCACCTTTTCTTCACTTCTTATTAACCCAAACACCATTACCACTACAAAAAAAAACATGGCAATTTACATTTTACTTATTTAAGGAGTTAGCATTATTTTTTAAATAACACTAACGAATTAACATTATTTAATAAAATAATGTATCACATTGTTAATTATATTAACATGATAATCAGGTCAAGTTTAACAATACTTAATTAGCATATCTTTTCTATGTTTTAACACCATTTTTCTTATCTTTTAGCATCATTTCCCTATATTTTAACATCATTATTTTTTTAATCTTTTCATATCATTTGTCTTATGTTTTCGAATCATTTTCCTTATGTTTTAACATCATTCGTCCTATATTTTAGAATTATTTTCCATATGTTTTAGCATCATTTTAAAAATAATTGTAATTAAAACAAAATAAAACCCAAAATACAGAATTTATAAGTAAGAGTAAATTACAACATATCCGTAGAAGTCAAACATAACATAGTAATATAGTAAGAGTCATTAGAAAAATTCAATCATCAAAATTTTGTTACCCGATCACTGTCGACAAGTTGTCCGATGTAGAAATCTTCGATCATATCGAAGACACGAGTGGCGTGTTGTGGTCCGAAAAACCCATCAGTAGAATCATCACCGGCATGATGGAGAATGGCATCACCACCAGGATGCTCTTCCACATAAGAAGTAACATCGTAGACTCTATCTTTGATTATGATCCAACAATCGTTTCTTTTGTTGTGTATCGCCACTTCATCTTTACTGTAACTTTTACCTCTTACATCTTCTACACCCTCAACTCGCTTCTTTTTCTCCTCATCGCCCTTTGATCTTCTTCTTCGTTTCCCTTGGATCAAGAACAATGCTGAAACCACAAAACCCAGGATCAATCCGATCGCAGCTATCATCTTCTCGGATTCGGAGAGATCTGTGTGGGAGAGAAGGATTAGATCGAGCAATAAAACAATGTACCTCTTTAAAAATACGTTCCGAATTTACATTTTTTTCCCATAAGAAACTTATAATAATTTTGGTCAAAAGAACTTTATAAAAATCATAGATTAGTTAAATGGATTAATAGAAATTAGCTTATCTGTTTCCTCATTTTCTTTTTGTTAATTCTCTTTTCCCATTGCTCCATAGGTCCAAAAAGCAGAGCTTTTCTCTAGTCTATGTACCTCTTTGAAAAAACGTATTAAAACTATTCATCACTAGAACTAGAATAGGAACCTAATCACACACACATATTCATCATTCCTCTAATGAAAATTGGGTATAATCGAATCAGACTATACAAAATTTTCAACATTGATCATCCATTAGCATTGACCAATCATATTGAGAAACGAAAGGAGAAAAGCAAACCTGAAACTGAGAGGTGCGTAAGATCCGGAAGGTAAGAATCAAATCGGTAGAAAGAGTCAAAAGCAACTATTCTGTGAAGATAAGAAACAACTAAACTCATCAACAATTCAAACTCATAAACAAGTAAAATCTTTTTCTGTGCTAATAAGTTTATTTTCTGTTTAAAAGCAATTAGCTTTCTATGGCTTACGAGAAGACTAAAGAGTAATGAAACTTGCAGTGAAAGTATCATCAGAGAAAACGAAGCAACAAGCAACTTTTCCCCACACCTGAAACATACACAAACAAAACATAAAGCTATGAACAAACAAAGAACTAACACAAAACTCTGCAACTAATTTTATCAACTAGCTACTACAACGAAGAAATCGTATTCGCAAAACCTTAATTAAGATCGAAAACACACAGAGGGCACGAGATGTTTCGAAAAACGAAGTCGGAAACACTTGTGAGATATCTGATTCTTGTAACATAAACGGTAAACAAAGAAGGCTTACTACTATAGCCGATGAGAACATACAGAAACAACACATAAACCTAAAAAGCAAAGAACTAACATAAAAACTATGAATCTTAACATAACTCTGTAACTAATTTCATCAACTAGTAGTATTATTACTATAACGAACAAATCTAATTAAGCGATTTTCATGGAGAAATTACTAATAGAGCTGATTGATGCAGAACCGAGAATGTTAGAGCACATGATTAAAGCAGAGGCCAAGCAGTAAGAAGCAGATCGAGAAACTTCGATTCAAACAAATCTCAGACCTCATCATCATCAATCATACCTGAAATTTCAGAAGACAGATCTCAGACTGGGAAACGACAGAGAGATGAGTGAGAGTGTTTGAAGGCCCTGAGTTCCGATTACAAAAGACAATATCAGTTACATCGGCGGAGGAGAGCGGCGTCAGAAGCTGAGGAGAATGCGGCGGTGCACGTGGCAGGGAGGAAGATGGAAGAAAGTTAGAGAAGAAGCCACGTGGTTGGCTTATCTTTATAATCTTTTAAATTTTGTTTATTTTCTCTTCTATTTGGGCTTAATCTTCAATTTGTAAACTGATCAAAGCTTTTGTAAATCTTATTGGGCTAATGGATCAAATCTTGTTGACAAAAAAAAATATCTCTCTTATCATCTCTTTGTATTTTTTCGTGCTAAAATACTGATAAATCATACTTTTAAAAGATATAATTTCTTTTATTTTACTGATTGTCTAATATTATTACTCGTTATTTCTCATACTATTATTGTAAAATATGAATATTATTAATTTCTCAAGATTTTTAAACGACAATGATTTGCTACTAACAAAAAAAAATAGTTGAACTTTGTTAGTTAGGTCTAAGACAAAAATCAAAAAACAAATATTAACATTACTTACTTTAAGTTAATTTATTAAACAAATATCACCTTAAAAAATAATGTTAATATACTAATGTAAATTACCTTATTTTTGTAGAGTAATAGTATCAATATATATTTAGTTGTTAAGGTATTCCAGTTTTCTAAATGTGAATCTGTTTTTAGATTTTTTTAAAAAAAATTATGATCATTTTAGTTTATGTTATTTTTCGCTAAGACATGTCTTTTTGAATAAAAAAATACATAAGCATTTTTTAGTAAAACTACTTCTTACTAATAATGAGAGGATTAGTAACCAACTATTGATAACAATATAAAAATATTTCTAAAAGTATAAGACTACGTAGTTCTTTCTTAAAATGTGTGTTTATAATTTGAGTGAATTTAATGAAAACTATAACGAAAACAATATTTAACTTTTAAAGAGTTCAAAAAATATAGAATATAAAATTACGGGGTCATCAATTAGGATCAATTGGGTGAATAACCATGAGTTCGCAATTAATTAAATTTTTGAGATCCAAAAAAATTAATGTAATATTGAAGGAATTTTACTGAAAAAACCTCATTGTAAAAAAGAAAAGATAGCGGTAAAATAATAAAATCACATTTTGAGTGATCGGTCAAATGACATTATTCTAGGGTTCTTGTTCGGTCCTTTTAATTTCCCCTACCAATTAACCCCCTCCCCACCTTTGATCAAAATAAAAGAAAATGAAACTTTTTTTGGTAAAAACATGCACTCCTTCCATTTTAAAAATAATAGATGTTTTAGACTTCATGACCAAAAAAAAGATGTTTTAGATGAAAAGTATTAATTCAATAATAAATACAATGTTTTTATATAAAAAAACAATTTACTATAGTCTTCAACCAATAATTTTACTTATAATTTCTTAAAGTTGACAGTCTCTTATCATTAATTACTAAAAAATGCATGGAAAATCTTAAGCATATATCATTTTAAAACAAGAAAATTTTCTAAAACATCTGTCATTTTGAAACAGACAAGGTATATTTTATTGATGTCATGATTCTTATGTCATCCTTATTAAATGGAGATTTTAGGCAACAAGAAATGTAGTTTTCTTTAATCATACTTATACAAAGACATAAACCAAAACCGAATTAAACTTGAAAGCAATTCGAGTTTGTGGAAACTTAAGAGCAAGAAATGTTGCCGAAGATGATCTTGAGGTCGAACTTTGTAGCCGATACGTATTTGAAAACGAAATCAGAGTGACCGTAGATAGGTTGACCATCGTGAACCAAACACTCGTCGCCTGTTTTTGATACCACCGAACCTTGAATAGGTGTGAGCGATTTGAAACCGACACACGACAACTTCACGTCAGTGAATGTACACATACCAGAGTTCGTCAGTTTCACTTCCCACTCCGGTTGGTGACTCACCATCTTCCCGGTCTTTGATACTTGCAAATGTAGGTCTTGTTGTAAACTTTGCCCATATCCTTCAAAAGTTTTAAGAAAAATAAAATATTCGTTAAATTTGTGGACGTCTAGCTCAAAATCAATTGGTCATGAATGAATTAGCTTATGTCCCTTATATATTAGTTAAGGTCTAATATATTTTTAATGTGGGATATTTTTCTCAATATTATGTCTCGTTTTTGTAATTAAACTTATTAAAAAATGAGATAAATATGGAAAATTTATGTAAAAAAATACTATTGCAGCTAATTTTTTTTGTTAACAATGCAATGATTATTAACTAGTTTATAGAAGCTTAGTTATAATTTATACTGTATAAATCTTTGTAAACATTTATAAACGCTTATAAAAAAATTACATAACCACTTCATCAAAACCTATAGTATATATGTGTTTATAAAATGAATGTACAACATGGATGATGATATTTTTTTTAAATTGGGAAAGTGGTTTGAAAATTGGTATTTTTTAAATTGTCCCCAAATTTTTTTGTTTTGGTCAAACTGAATAAATTTTATTAACTTCAAGCTGAAGTAATAACATTTACTATTTATATTAACATTTTTTGATAAAATTGTAATAACGTAACTAAGCGTTGAAATTTCTTCTAGAAAATAATACACTTAAATCGAATTTGATTTGGTATATAATGGATGAAAAATTATATATATATATGTTTATACCTTGGGCAAAGAAAGCGAAGAAGAGAACGAGGCAAAGGAATCTGCAAGAGTTTGTTGCCATTGTTTGATCTTTGTAGTTTTCTTAGAGAGCTCAGGAAATGTTAAATATGAGTATGTGACAGCTTGTGATTCTATTATTTATAGGAAGGCATTGGAGCTAATTAGTCATAAAAAGATATGGTCAATTGTGATAATAAATACGTATTAATTGGTTATCAAAAAAAAAAGAATACCTATTAATTAAAATATTGACCCAAAATAATATGTACAAAGTAAATTAGAATGGAAAAACAATTAAAAGAGGAATGGTTATTCAACTATTTAACTGAAGTCAAAGGAAAAAAAATACTCATTCTGAAAGTGTCATTTTGACATTTTTACACATATAAAAAGACTGTTAAAATGTCTTACGTGCCCTTAATTAATATTTTACAAAAAATTCTCTTTCCAATTAATACATTAAAACAGCGAGGTTAAAACCGAAATTTTGCTTATAAATTTGCATCGAAAATGTAAAACGACACTCTTTATGAAACAAAATTAAAACTTCAAAACGACATTTTTTAAAAAATGTATAAGTGTTTTGCTTTTCTGCATGTTAAATTGGATGAAGATATAGAAATCATTTCCTTTCAAAGTAACTAGATTTTCAAAATCTTCCTTTTAGTCAGAGATTTTGTTATAATAATGAAAGAGAAATTGCATGCTATAAATAGATAAAGAAAAAACATTGAATTCAGTAAATAACACCTTTTTAAAAAAAATTACCATTTTGCTCCAAATATTTTTATTATTATTTTGGTTCATAAAAGAGGGGTACAATGGAAATCATCTATTAAAGGAAATATAATCGACCATTTACTCATCTTCAATCAACGTTGATTACAAAATCATATTCACCGTAAATCTGTAATCATGCATATAAAGGCTTCTATTTTATAACTTATGTACATTGTATATAACCGTGATCAGTGAATATTACATCGATCGTCTTCTCTATAATCTTCTCTTCTTTATAGTAAAGAGCAGGCTCTTAGGCTAATATTTTTCCTGCTTCCTCTTTCTTTCTTTGCTATTCAAATTTTCACCTTCTAATTCATGTCTTCTTCAAACACCAACTCTCTTCTTCTCAACGTTACTTCTTCTAGTGTCACAGTGACAGTCAATTCTTCTTCTTTACTCAATGTCAATATGACAAACATAACCAAATTGTCCACATCAAACTATCTCATTTGGAATCACCAAATTCATGCCGTTCTCGATGAGTATGGTTTAGCGTTGTACCTTGATGAAATGACACTCAAACCACTTCCGTCAATCTCTAAAGATAGTGTTGAAACTGTCATTCTAGAATTACTCTCTCGAAGAGAATGACATACTTATTTTCTCTGCTCTTCTCGGCGCTATTTCCCCTCTTGCACCTACAACAGCCGTTGTATATATGGACAATCCTTGCATCTACGTATGCTAAACCAACCGATCGTTAGATCATGATGGGAAGAATTGTATATTTTCTCTCTTTAGAATACATGTTAATATTGTACACATATATATAGTAAAGATAATTTCTAAGCTAGATAGATACACATCTCTATAATATTACTAACAAATATTTAATGTATCTCTATGATATATTGATATTCAACAATATCAATATGAGACTTTAAGGAACAAAGAATCCTTTTTTCTGTGAAGATGATAACATGTTAAAAGATTTTAAATCTACATTTTTGGTGCTTGATGATCTGACTTTCTTAATAAAAAGAAACATACTTTTAACCTATTAGTTAGCAACTAAACCTAAAAAGAAACACAAACAAACAAATTTAGTCCTTTTTTGTCAAAGCAAACTTAGTTCTTTTATCTCTGATTCGTCACGTACAAATAATATATTGTGATATCTATTTATACGCTCATTCAAAATTTATACACATACACAGTTGGAGATAAAATAACATTATATCATCTCTTATTTATACTACACAAGTTTTGCTATGGATTGTGCTATGAAGATGATATTCTTCTTTCTCCTCTCGTGCATCGCGGCACTTTTGCTCAATTACAGAACAGTTCTTGAAACACTAAAACACACACATCGGTCTAGCCCGCGGACATGCCCGAAAATCATTAAATTATGCGGGTCGGACCTAGACACAATGTTGCAACATGTAACCCACGGTGGGCCAACCCGCATAATCCAAAATGATAATTGTTCGTGCGGATCGAACCACTTGGATGCGGACTGGCCCGTTTGATATTTCTAAATTCTAGATCATACTATAAATATACGAATCATTATTGACAAAATCATTATATTAAAAATTATGAATAATCTTATAATCGTATAAAAATTTGATAAACACGATTAGTATTGTCATTATATAATGTGTTTAAGGTACTCATGTTAGTTGATCAATAAAAAAAAGGTACTCATGTTTTGTAACTGTGAATATGTTTAGATTCTTTATAAATATTTAAATCGTTCGTAAATCTAATTTTGTGAAAAAATTTTATTTATGTTATTTTTTCGCTAAGACATGTCTTTCTTGAATTGAAAAATACATAAGCATTTTTTAGTAAAACTTCTAATTAATACTAATAATAAGAGAATTCGTAACTAACTATTGATAAAAAATTAAAAATATATCTAAAATTATAAAAGTATTTCTTTCTTAAAATGTGAGTTTATAATTAAAAATCTTTGTCAAATGTCTATACATCGGGAGTAGTTTTTCTAAAAACAATACATAGTGTGGATCAGACCTAATATAATTATTTAGTTTTAATTTTAACATACAATTAAATTATTACAGTTAAGTTATGTTCAAAGTTTTTTTTCCTTTTTTTTGGTTAAAAATGTATATTTTGTTAATGTCATGATTCTTGTGTCATCCTTTTTTTAATTTTTTTTTAATTTTTTGTTAACTTTATGCCATCCTTATTAAACGGAGATTATATAGGCCACAAGAAATGTTGTATCGTTACTCATACTAGTACAAAAACATGAACCAAGATCGAATCAAACTTAAAACCAATTCGAGTTTGTGAAAACTTAAGAGCAAGAAACGTTGCCGGAGATGATCTTGAGGTCGAACTTTGTAGCCGATACGTATTTGAAAACGAAGTCCTCGTCACCGCGGATAGGTAGACCATCGTTAAGTAAACACTCGTCACCAGATTTTGAAACCACCGAACCAACAATGGGTGTTAGCGATTTGAAACCGACACACGACAACTTCACGTCAGTGTATATGCACGGACCAGAGTTCGTCAGTCTCACTTCCCACTCCGGTTGGCCACTAACCAACTTCCCGGTCTTTGATATTTTCAGATGTAAGTCTTCTTGTAAACGTTGTCCATATCCTTCCAAAATTTTTTAGAAAAAATAAAATATTAGGTCTCCTTTTTGTAATTAACTTATTAAGAAAAGAGAAATGAGATAAATATGAAAAATTATGTGAAAATACTAAAATGAGATAAAGTAAGCGTTTATAAATCTTTGTCATAAAAAAAATTTACATGTTTATATTATATACCACTACATAAAACTTTATAAAATAGATGTGTTCATACATGGATGTTGATATTTTGAAATTGCCCCCAAATTTTTTATTTATAATAACATTATTAGAATAAATTATAATAAGGTAATTACGTTTTGAAATTTCTTCTCAAAAACATTGCACTTCAATCGAATTTGATTTGGAATATACTGGATATATAATATTATACGTTACGATTCAACAATATAATGGATGAAAATTTTATCATATATATGTTTATACCTTGGGCGAAGAAAGCGAAGACGAGAAAGAGACAAAGAAATCTTGTTGCCATTGTTTGATCTTTGGAGTTTTGTTAGAGAGCTGAGGAAAATGTTGAATATGAATATGTGACTACTCATTGTGATTCTATTATTTATAGGAAGGCATTGGAGCTAATTAGTCATAAAAAGATATGGTTAATTGTGATAATAAATACGTATTAATTAAAATATTGACCCAAAATAAATTAGAATGGAAAAATAACTGAAACAATAATGGTTATTCAACTATTGAAGATCTGTCTTTTGCTGTTTTGCTATGTTAAAAGGATGAAGATATGGAATTAATCATTTCCTTTCAAGTAGATTTTCAAATCTTCCTTTGTAGTCATAGAGTTTGTTATAATAATAAAGGAGAGATTGCATGCTATAAGGTGATAAAAAAAAAAAGATTGCATGCTATAAATGGAGGAAAAGGCTTTGAATTCAGTTAATAACACTTGTTATATAAAAAAAGTTTACCATTTTGCTCCATATTTTTATTATTATTTTGGTTTATAAAATAAGGGCACAATGGTAATCATCCCTCACTATTACATAAATATTATTTTGTCAAAAAAATTTTAAACGTCTGAATTATTACAATTACATTCATTAGTCTACAACTAGGTAGATAACCGCGCGATGCCGTGGGTTGTTTTTTTGAGCTATCAAATAGAGTGTTATTTTGTAATGTTTTGTATATACAAGATTGATTTGCAAAACATGTTCAAAAGAGGAAACTCAACCCACAATGACGGTTTTTATGTAAAATGATATATGTTTATGCTCTTCGTGTCTCCTCATTGACCATATTTTCTTTTCTCCACTTGCACCCCCTTTCTACGGAAAATTATTATATCTTTTTCATAAATCAATTACAAACAATGAAAAAGAATAGACTCTTTTGTTTGATACTTTGTAGATTTATCAGTCCAAAATCTATGCGTTTGTTATCATCATGTTCGAAACAATGGCTTCAGTATCTAAGCACTGAAAAAAAAAATTGCATCTATTTCTACAAAACCAAAATAAATCTTTGATTTGTGGTAATGTAAACATATTTCCTACTTAAATGGCGTGCCATGCGGTGGCCAATAATGCAAGATGCATGCTATGATGCTATGGCTCGATAAACATCTCCATAATGTTGCATTGCACACCTTACAGCCACACATAAGTCTTCATTCCTTTTTCTACTAAAGAAATATGCATCTCACGTCAGAAATAAACCTATACACCTCAAGAAAATCATAGAAATAAAAATTCACAAACCTTAGAAATATAAATGCATCTGTTGGACCAACCTCTTGGAGCTAACAAACAACCTTCATCCACTCTGTAGCAAATGCCTTCGTGACTGACCTGCTATAACATCATGACAAACATCAACTACTACATGAGACAAAAAAAAAACAAAATTTTAAAAGAAACTAACAATGAGACTCACACAAATTACTCTACCTCCAAAAATATGTCTGAAATTAATAATAAGACTCCGTTAATGTTTTCCAGAAAGAATGCACTTGAAAGTTGAAACCGAGGGGGTGGAGGAGGAAAATTTTCTTCCTCAATTGCTTTCTCATCTTGATGTACTCAACAAGAAAACACAAAATAGAAATTAGCGTCCTGAAGAAGCACACTATCAAACCAATAAATTAGAGTGAGATGACTTACATTAGGCTTATGAAGAAGAGTAATATGTGCATAAATTTTGTCGGTGTTTGCCTCTGACTGTTAACATCATAAATGAAATCTCTTTATTTCTAGACTGAGAAACATAGCTTTGCCTAATGAAGTGAGAGAAGCCTACCTTTAAATCGACATTAATGAGACTACAAAGGAGCTCGATAGGAGATCATAGAGAGGCATATGCCATTATGAAGCCTGATTTTTCGACACATCCACCTAAAACATCATAAATATCGAAAAATCGTAATCTAAGAGAAAAAATAATATAAAAACTCGAGATGGAATCAACTGTTCGATGTGTCCTAGAGTGAAGTAGAAGACTCGATCATCTTGTCGAGGGATATTCACGAGTGAACCGGCACAAGCGTGCCACCACTCTGTATACAACAACTTCAAAATCGACTATAAAGAAGAAGAAGATCAACTTAATCTGTTACCAAATCCAAGATAACAAAAGTCAGAAACGGAGACTTACCAGCACGCTCGGATCGGATGGCTACAAACAAGGTTTACTTTGATATAAAGCCCCTTGAAACCACTATTTGGTTTGTTTTGTGGTCGTCTTTGGTGCTATAATTGTCAGTGAACAAGCTCACATGTAAGATGATGTGTTAATAGAACAAAAATGCATAAGACAATCGAAATAAAGGATTTGAACAGAAAAATCATTTACCTTCCTTCTTTGTCTCTTGTTTCCTTTGTTCTTCTTAGCATCAATGGCCTCAATATTGCTTTGATCAATTTCAATCCTCGTGGATCACCATACAAATTCTTAGTGCTCTTTATAGCAATCTTCAGATTCTCCAGTGTCTCCTGGTGATAATCAGCATCTCCCCCGAGAAATCAAATCGAGCCACTGCTCAAATAAAATAACAGTTAAACTAAATCCAAAATCACTTTAGCATGAAAGACAGAGAGAAAGAGAGAGAAGTAATCGCTCGAGACTCTTCAACCTAGAGACACAATTTCGTTCATTAAAAGATTATCACTGATAAGTGTTGGTCATTGTTCTCATTATTGATCATTGTTCTCATCCATGGAAGTAGCAATCTATTCAGGTGGTGCTCAAACAACGATGCCATTTGAAGCTGTAAGGAAATACAATTACCTCATAAACACCCAATCACCTCTTCACACGTGACTTAGCCTCTCTCTCTCTGCTTCTTATTTTCTCCTTCTTCTTCGTTTTCGCTCTCCAACTATCGCCATGGCAGCTGCTTAGTCTCTGAATCTCATCCTCATTTTCTCTCTTCTCTTCATTTCACTCCACAAATCTGAATCTCTCTCCGAAAACCCATCTCTCGTTCTTCTTGGCGACGGATTCGACTGGCCCATTTCTCACGGCGGCGCATTCGAGATCGGCGGATTACCTCAGGTGTTTTATGAGGTAATTGTATTTCCTTGCAGCTTCAAATGGTCTCGACTTCCAGAGATCAACGCCACCACTTCCGTCGGTTCATCGACTTCCCGACGATCTTGCTTTGTCTGCTCTCTCGCTTTCAAAGACGACGATTAGGTTTTGAGAAAAAAAATTGAGAAAGAATTGTTTTGTTTTATTTTGATTGGTTCTTAGTTATAAATTTTGGATGACATGTCAGTTTTTTGGAGCCTCAAAATGCTGAGTTGTCAATCAATTGGAGAGGCACAACAACTATTATAGTATTGATTGGGGCAATCGATCTTCAGACCTGGTGTAGAAACATTAGTTAACATTTGATCAACCACCGGAACAAAGGGTTTTTACACTATTTTGTCAAATTTTAATATTAATTAATGGGTTTTTTTTGTCTAAGCACAAATTAACTCATACTCAAAAACAAGAAAGATAGAACAAATAGGAACATATACATATTGAAATTGGGATAATATAGAGTCCACAATTCCAACAAGGGGAACACAAATAGGACAAAGGGAAGAAAAGATCGACTAACAATGCAAAATCAGTTCTAGAGCAAAGCAACTACACAGAAACAACTCGATGAGAACTCCAAGGAAACATTATGATTTGAAACTGAGTGTTGGAAACATAAGTAACCGGCTCACAAGAAATAGAGGTTCTCCGGATATTTTCGTTTGGCTCTTTACTGTCTAGCTTACATCTTTCAATGGTTTCACGCAACTTAAATCTCAGGCGTAAAATGTTCGTTAGATATCCGTGTCAAGGTTGACATTTGCGGAATGCGGGGATCGCATGCCCTCTGATTCGGTTTTTTATTGGGCTTGATGAAGTCCAAAGTATATACAGTTTAGGAAATCGGTATTTTGAGGTTATAAATACAAGTGTTAAAGTTTTGTAAATATTATTCACACGATTAATAAAGAAAATCTTAAAGGGTGTTTGTCTCAATTCGTTTTCTCTCTACGATTTTAAATTCTCTTTAAATTCAACTCGTGATATTTCATAACAATGTTATCGTATAAATGCATATATATTTTTTTTTATGAATGTCTTTAATACGATGTCTCACTGTTCGGTCGAAAACGATTGTTAATATCTCCAATTATAGTCTCTCTGTGATGTAAAATATATCTCTTCTCACTATCCTCATAGTGTTTGAGACAAATAACAGCAAACGCGTTCTTAGAGTTGTATTAAGGATGTGCGGAGAGTACATTTGCACAGGGAGTATGATAAATCAACGGTTACACTAGTATATTTAAATATTCAAATTAATTTAAATTTCGTATTTTGTAATTAAAAGTCTAAATTTCAAATATTGCACGTGGACATTTTGTCTTTCCTATTTTTGAGTCGGCATGCACGTTATGCACCACCACTACTTTGTCTTTCTTCTTTTGCTCTACCCATTCTCAATAATCGAACATCTTTACCACATTGAAGGCTCCAATGAATTTTGGCTTCTTCATAATCAACTCTACAATAAGTTTTGGAAGATAACAAAAAAAAATACAAACGTTCTTATCACCATTAGTCACATTATGTTACAAATGATGTCCACTCCATCGTTATTTGCATCATATGCAATTACAATAATTAGTTTCCCAAATAAAGATTTCACGAAATAGCTATTCGAGGGACATGCTTTCTCCGCAATATGTAACTGCAATCCCATAGAAAATTCCGATAAACTTTTGTAAAACTGCAGATTTAGTATTAAAAATCTTTAAACCTTTAACAACTAACCAAAGACTTCCACAATTTTTAATTTAATTGAATATAATATATTCATAATTTTTTTGAAATACATAAACTTATTTACATCATTTAAGTACATTTCATATTTTTTATGGTACACGATGCGGATAACTATGTAATATTCCAATGCAAAATAAAAAGATAATATGGCCAGGATATACAAACAAATACGAATCAAACTTTGGTTTCTACTTTCTAGAACTAACTCGAATAAAAAATGATTCCAATTTTCTACAGAACTAAATTTAGAATGAAATTTTGGTCCCAATCCCAAACCAAAAAAAAAAAGGATAAACCGATTAACCGAACCGAAGATTGATTATTAAAAAAAAAATATCTAGAGCGAACATGCAAAAGAACAAAAAAAACAGAAGTGACACGTGTTATCGCAAAGGTAACGAGATGAGGTTACGGTAACGTGTGGCCATCACACTACTCTTTCTTGTTTCTTACCACAACCTCTGTTTCTTCCTCTTCGTCCTAATCTTCTTCAACCTCTGAATCTTCTATTTAAAAGTTTTCGTCTAAAATCCAAAAACGTATACAAAATATCTTCTTTTTTTTTGGGTTAAAGTTCCTTCCTTTTATCTTGTCTTTTAAGTTACTTTTCTCGTATGAGATTGCAAGCTTGATCTCACTCTTTGGTTTTAAGCTATGACTACTTTGACGAAGCTTCAAGTATACCCACGATGCTTGGAGCATCGTTTGTTCTTCAGAGATCCGAAACGGGTCGGGTCAAAATTGGATCTTGGAAGACGTGGTCACAATAGGGTTTGTGTGCATCGGTGTGAGAGTGATTCAGAGGAGAAAAAAGTTGAAAGGAAGCGTGAGAAATCTAAAGGAAAAGGGTTGTGGAATTCTCTAAAATCTGGTGCTTTAGGTGTTAGTAAATTAGGGTTCTTATCAAAAGATGAGTTTAATCAGAAAGTTGAAAAGTTAGAGATGGTTTTCTCTTCTGTAAGTTTTTGTAAAGTTTCATCCTTTTTTCTTCGAATTTTTCTTTCTTTGTTCTCTAATAACTGCAAAAGTCTGACCCTTTTTGTAGATTGCTGTTCAAATTGCGAGATACATTGTAACAATGACAAGTACTGGAGCTATACTCTTGATTGGGTTTCAATTGTCAGGTTAGTTGTAATAACAAATCTCTCAGAACAATTTTCGAAAGTCTTTCTTTCTACTCAAGCTTTGTGTGTGTGTGTTTGTATTTGTGATGAAAGGTGGAGATAGTTCGATGAACTCATTGGTTTGGTTTAGTTGGCTTGGTGGAGTTATCATTGGAACTATGATTGGTGCCAACATGGTTTTAGAAGATCATTACCGAGCCGGTCCACGTAATGTCGTTATAACCGGAAGGTGACTTGTTTAACTTCTGTTTACTTTGTGTATTGTTTTGATGCTAATGTGTGTGTGTTTTGTGTTTGTGTTGTAGCACAAGAGGACTAGGGAAAGCTCTTGCTAGAGAATTTCTTCTCTCTGGAGATAGAGTCATTGTTACATCTCGCAGGTTTGCTTAATTGAATTATATGGATTAGTGTCTTTCAAGAGTTGAAGTCTTATGCTTTGTTTGGTTTCATTTGTGTAATCAGTTCTGAATCTGTTGATATGACTGTGAAAGAGCTTGAGCAAAACCTCGAAGAGATTATGAGTAATGCTAGTGAATCATCTAGAAAGAAACTGCGTGACGCAAAGGTGGTTGGTATTGCTTGTGATGTTTGCAAACCCGAGGACGTAGAGAAGTTATCGAATTTCGCGGTTCAAGAACTTGGTTCCATTAATATATGGGTAAAATCTTGTTTCATTTGTACCTTTTTTGCCTCTTAGGTCATAAGTTTCTCTCACTGTCTTTTATTCTTTGGACAGATAAACAATGCCGGTACAAATAAGGGCTTTAGACCGTTGCTTGAGTTCACCGAAGAAGATATCAAACAGGTAAACTCCGCTTAACTTTGGCTGGAACATTGGTCGAGTTCTCCGTGTAATAACTGGAGTTTTGCAGATTGTATCCACGAATTTGATTGGATCGATTCTGTGTACACGAGGGGCGATGGTTGTGATGAGAAAACAGGACAATGGTGGACACATCTTTAACATGGATGGTGCTGGTTCTGGGGGGTCTAGTACTCCACTCACGGCCGTGTAAGAAATCGAATCATTCAGTACTGATCTGTAAGCTAAAACAGAATCAAATTACCGAGTCTTCAAGATCTAGAGATTTTGCAGATATGGGTCAACAAAATGTGGACTTAGGCAATTTCACGGGTCTGTGTTGAAAGAATGCCAGAAAACGAATGTCGGTCTCCACACTGCATCACCGGGCATGGTTCTTACCGAACTTCTACTCAGGTATGTATGTTCATATATACTCCCGCATTAAGGCATGAATTTGGATTTGGTTTATCTGTTTACGGTTTATTTTGAAGCATTGTATTTGTAAAAAAGCAGACTTGACGAACAATCAACCTTTTATACTTGGCAGTGGTTCGAGTGTACAAAATAAGCAAATGTTTAACATAATCTGTGAGCTTCCCGAGACAGTCGCTAGAACGCTAGTGCCACGCATGCGAATTGTGAAAGGTTCAGGAAAGGCCGTCAACTACTTGACCCCTCCTAGGATATTGCTAGCCATTGTCACTTATTGGCTGAGGAGAGACAGATGGTTCGATGACCAAGTAAGTAATTACAAGTGCACTAACTAAGGTTTTGCCTCGGTTCCGGGATGTTTAGTATACAAATCTTTCAACCGGGTCAATCCGAGCTTACGCAAAGAGCGTTTATGTGTTTGCAGGGACGGGCGTTATATGCAGCGGAAGCGGACAGACTAAGGAACTGGGCAGAGAACAGGACGAGGTTGTCGTTAACGGACGCGATGGAGATGTACACAGAGAATACTTGGGTCTCTGTAGTCTCTCTTTCGGTTGTTTGCGCTTTCATCATCTTGTCAAGTACCACACCAAACTCTTTCCCTGGCACTTGACTAGCGTTGGTTTTTAACAGCAAGCCGGAATTTTTATTGTAAAAGTTTTAAAGAAGGTACATGTTATGTATACACACATAACGGTGTTAATCTGTTTTAGTGTCTTTTATGGAAATATAAATCTATACAAGTAATTATAAATGTATATTCTTTTGTTGTTGCCAAAAAAATTGGAAAAAACTTGTATAATCGTTTTGACCCGATTGATAATATACAGACAAAATCAGAGGAACTAGTGGAAACCAAAATTACAATTACAATCAGTGTTTAATTTACTGAAATGCAGGGGTCTTGAAATATACTCTAGCTGAAATAGCTGGTGATCACACTTTTAAGGAGAAAAAAAGTCAATACTTTCAATCTATCTCGATCCTCTTTGCTTTGTTTGTTTCTTTTGTTTTTGTTTGCGTCTAAGACAAGTCGAAAGTCTCTACTGATATGAGTATTATAAATCGTAGCGAGGAGTAAACGAACAACCCAACAATAAGTTGGTAACGACGATAAAACGAACGATCCAACGACTTATCGTAGCGATCAGTCACTAGTCATCAGCGACGACAAAACGAACAATCAGATTTATCATAGCGATCAGTCGCTGAACCAGCAACGATGAAACGAACAAAAAAAACATGAGGCGTGTTCCTTTACATTATTCAGAAAAAAATATGATCGAAATTTGAGCCAAATATATTTTTACTATTCAATTTCCTCAATAAGTTTTCAAGAAACTTGATATTACACCAAAATAAAGTAAATTCAAAAATAGATAACTAAATCGGTTTTAAAAAACTAAAACAATTACAAGTATAAAAATCAAAGCTAAACCAATATTGCCACCAAGAAAAATCTTAATATAATTTTATTTGGTCATTTTAGAACAAAACAACTAAAACTTTTCCCTTTCTTTCAAAGGGAAATTCAAAAACTTTGAAAACACATGATCACTTGGTTATAATTGAGCTTGTTTCTAAAGTGTTTTCTAGAGTTAATATATGTCATTCACTTATTCTTCATAAAAATTCAAGACAAGCTTTCTAATTACTCTTATTGTGCAAACAACAATAAGAGTACAATCCATCAAATTGTTTGACTAATCAAACCAAGTCACAATTATATGATTAAAAAGAAGGCAATACGATTGGATAATATGTTAATTCTTAGAGACTGTAGAACCAAACCAATTGCAAAAACAAAACTTCAAAATCAAAATCGAAAATAAAAAAGAACAAGAAAGGATTTTAAAGGGTCATCAGATAGGAGCGAAAGACTATTGCTAAATTGATCAGTAATCATGGGATATCATCTGAACTATGCATTATTAATTCCTCACTTGACCCCTTCCTTCAATAAAAAACTCCAAGAATCAACACAAATCAAATAACCAAAAAAGAAAAAAAAGATGACGGGCCTCATTGAGAAGATTAGGCTTATCAACACAGAGTGATTTAGACATATGCTTGTCTTAATTTGATTTTAATCATCGGCCGTTTGAACAAGAAAACAAAAACACAAAGAGAGATAAGGACTCAGAATATGGGTGGTGATATAACAGAATGGTCGGCAAATAAGCTTTTTTACGGCTTATGTTACGACGAACGAGACCTTTCAATATCAATCGTCACTGTCCCGAACAAAAATCAATAGAAAACAAACAAAGAAAATAGATTTAAGACGGTGATTTGGAACTAACGGCAAAGAATATAAGACACGGAGATGGATGGACTTTTAAGCTATTGATGAGAGAATTAGTGACGCTTAGCGACTGGTCTGTTATCGACCCACTCTCTGCCTCGTGATTTTATACCCGTGAGAGCTAGGGTTTTCTCTGCCTCTCTTTGGCGGTTGGTTTATGATTTTGCCACGTGTGTTTGTGACATCTGACGGTACTCATTTTTTCTTGTTTTCTTTATTTTTAGAAAGGTTGACAAAAAAAAAAAAAAAAAAAAAAAAAAAAATTTTCAAATTTTTTTTTTTTTTTTNCGAATATGTTCTAGTTCATTCGGATTTAGGATTTTGGGCTCAGAGTTAAATCGGATTTTTATACAACAAAAAAAATCTGTTTGAATTCGGGTTTGTGGATTTAGTTCGGGTTCGAATATTCATTTAAATTATCTAAAATTTTCAAAAATCCAAATTTCTCTAAAAGTTTTCAACAATTCTGAAATATAGTATTTGAGTTACTAAAATTTAGTATTTTATTTAGATATTTATTCAAATTTTCAAGTATTTTTCGGTATTTAGTTATTCGGATCTGGATTCGGTTTGTTTCATTTTTCCCCCATATTTTCAAGATTTTCGGATACACATTCGAGATTGGGTTCGGGTCAAATAATATTGGATACCCGAAATACCGTAAAACAAAATCCGTTCAGATATTTGTGTTGAATTCGGTTAGGTTCAGTGTTTTTCGTTCGGTTTAAGTTGGGTTTTCACATTCGGTTTTTTGTCTATCCCTACTTATTTTAAGATGATACAAAAAAAAAACACAACTTCTTTATTTTCTCTGAATGTAAACCTTCAGGTAAGTTCAGTTCGAATTTTTCGAATTCTCATAACTTTTGGGTGAGTATTAACTCCTGTATATCAACTTTAATTTATTCCGACAATTTGACTAATTTGTTTTGATAAGGTTCGCAAAGGAAAACTCATATGTCATGATTCTAGGTATCATGGACACTGTGACTTGCTCTATTACGAGAGATCCTGTTTATGCGTTGTGCTCTCTTTGTTTGAACTAGTATTCGATGTTTTGTTACTTTACCTGAAACACAAGACTGGTTTGATAAGAGGATTCCTTAATCCCGCCTCAGGGAAAATTTAGTCTTGAATGTTAAAATTGGCCAAGAAATCTACATATCAACAATATTTTAGGCCAAGTAGCTATTAGGTTAATTGGATTTCCAGTTAGCGATAGGTGGATTGGTTCATGTCCAGCGATAGGTGGATTGGTTCATGTCCTTTATACACTGTTTTTCATCCCTAATATGCGCCTTCGTGATGATGGTTCTCTTGGTCATAGATCTCGGTATTTTCGGACAAATGGACCAACTTGGGTCGAATCAATTGGATCGAGTTAGATTCTATGGACCTCGGCTCTGATACTATATTAAGTTACATGGGCTTCCAACTTAAAACTAATTTACGATAAGTGAATTGGTTCATGTGTCTTATATACGGTTAATAATTTCTTCTAACTTCCGATGTGAGATATTTATCCCTAATAGTAACAATCAAAGTTGCATGGAAAATGATCTTTTGATAATAAGTAAAATAGTTTTAAATAAATTAAAAATGTTGCAAAAAATAAAGAAGAATAAATGTGTGTATTTAACTCACATTTAACTAGGCAAAATGAATGAAGATTACAAACGTTAATCATGGATGTATACAACTATAAGTTTACAGAATTTTGGTAGTCATTTAGGTTCCTTTGATTTTGTGTTAGTAAAAGATGATATAATATCGGACAACTTTTTCTTAGTTGGAAATCGATGTAAATGCCGATGGTTTTGGGCCATTTGACCATAAAAAATAAGTTGTTTTTTTGGAGTATATGATTGCAACAATATTTTGAAAAAATAAGGGGATGATATTATCACAATTTCAAATGTATCATTTAATCTTAAGTTGGATGCATAGAAAATGCAAATATTTATTTTGTAACAATTTATTTATTATCAATTGGTCAATAAACTGTAACAACTCCGAGCGCCCATTCGTTGTGCCTCGACACTTTTTCTTCGGCTCTGTGGATTCATCTTGTTTGAGGGTTAGAAATGCTATCCCGAGGAAAACTTGATTTCTTATGCATACAATCACTACACAATTTTCCTTCGTGCTTTTGTCTTCACTCGTAAAATTCTGAAAATTTACTTCCCACTAATCCTAATATTGATCAAACACAATCACATTTAACTGTAGAGTTCTATCACGGTAATTGACCAAAAAGATAAATATATTTTGATGATATAAATACCAATCATTTTAAATTCTTATCACACATAATTTTGTCTCTGTAAACCTAGTCTCAAATAAACATGCATCAAATAAGGACAAATAAATAGGCTCAGAGGATTGTGCGACCATGGAACAAACCATAAATAGCAAATCAAAACTGGAACCATCAAATGTTCCGAGTCATACTCCTAATGTACCACCCAAAACAATCCACGTGTCTTCTTCACATTAAACTTTTAACTCATATATATTTCCAATTTCCTTATTTATACTTTAACTCACGTCGACTAATTAACAAACTCGACACATAATTAATCAACACAAAAAGAAAATGGCAAACTTATCAACCATCGCAGTTTCTCTCCTCAACAAGGCACTTATCACTCCAAGAGTTCTTGCTTCCATCCCGACAAGACTCTTCCATGTAATCTATGTTTTATTTTTCTTGTGTAACGATGATCACATAGAGACATATATGTAACTAATCTTACTTATCCGCGAACTCTTTGAATAAATGATCAAAGGCGAGTACGAGAAAAGAAGCTTCTGTCAGTGACAAAGCCACCGAGGCTCAACAAAAGGTATCATACATTCCTAATCTCTGTAGTTGCATCATCTCTGTCGCTATCTCACGAAACCAGGATTCGAATCATACATATACCTATAATGAGAGGAACTACTTGCTATTAGACTATAGACGACAAAAAAAACTTATAACAACCAAATAGATTTTTGTTTACAACTTTTAAAAAGTTGTTGGTTCGATTTGAAAACAAGTTACACTAAAACGTAAATACAAATGGAAATTTGATTTGATTCTAATGTTCCTTTACAAATGAGTTATATAACCAAATTAAAAAAAAAATGGAATGATGAAGGTGGCAAAGAAGGCGGATGAAGGAGCACAAACGATCTCGGAAACGGCAGGAAACTTGAAGGATAAGGCAAAACACACTGCGGAAGAAGCATGGGATAAGGTGAAGGATACGACGGAGAAGATCAAAGATACGGTCACCGGAAAAACCGAAGAAGCCAAGGAGTCCGTTAAAGCAAAGGCCAAGACCGTTGAGCAAAGCATGAACACTAAGAACCTCAAATAAGAAAACATATTATCAACTTTAAATTTCGCTATATATATAAAATAAGATGTTATTTACCTCTAATGGATCTTTGTTTCAAGGTACTTTTACATGCAGTTCTGGTTTGTATTAAGTAAGGAAATGTATTACTTTGTTAGGCAAGAATAAATCTGGTTATAGATCACATGGAAAACTCATGTTTGTTATTTTTTTATAAGATCTATTTAATTTGATATTTTTTTGTAGAATACATTTTAAAATTAAGATCATGACCAAGGAGAATAAATGGTGTGTTGTGTTAGGTTACTGGATACTTTGGGACTCTTAAGCGTATGATATGTTGTTCTAAAACTGAAATAATGTGGTTTTTTATGTAGTTAGGAACAATGGTAAGGATAATTATAATCACTAACTAATATTGTTTCGCAAAAAGTGTAATTCTGATATTTTTCTCACATATTAAGAAAACGGTTAAAAAATCTGATATGTCTTTCTTTAATGTTTTTTAAAAAAATCTCTCTCCAATTAATGCATTAAAATAGTGAGGTTAAAACCGGAATTTCGTTTATAAATTTACACCGAAAATGTAAAACGACACTCTTTGCGAAACAAAATTAAAACTTGAAAACGATATTTTTTAAGAAACGGAGGGAGTAAAAAATTATTATTAATTTTTTATCCCCTCATTATTTTTCAAAAAAAAAATCTTATCTTTTTGCCCCGAGATTTTTTTCTGTTCATGTGTAGAGGGTTAATTTGTAAAACTCTCGATACTTTTTTTTTCTTTTTGAATCTAAAATAATGTTATTTTGTATGGTTTTACACCGAATTGACCTCAATGGCAAATGATGTGTGTTTAGTTTTTGATTTATTTTATTTACTTGTGTGTAGTGTTTATTACTCGTTGAGTCTTTAGGTATATTTGGGCTTATCTTTGCCTTTTCAGGTCGTCTTTGTGCGAATGAAAGCAACGAGAGTAAAATCAAATAAAAAACGCTCTAGGGAATGCGACACACACAGCCCCACGCATGTTAGCAACTCTCAGTCATGTGGAGACATGACATGACAAGTCAAGACCAAGCTATTCTAAAAGAGGAACCATGATTCTCATTCCCTCACACACACACACACATTTGGGCATTGGTTCGGTTCAGGTATTTTTGTTCGGTTCTTTTTTTCTTATCGGCTTATTCGGTTTGGTAGTCCATTAACCCTGTTTGGTTTGGATGAAATTTGTTTTGAGTTTTCCGTTCAATTTTTAAGCAGAAAGATTAAATTTGTAGGAATTCTCGTATATTTCGATTATATTCGATAAATTATAGAAATGACTATTTTGCTTAAAAATTTATTTTTGGTTAAAAGATAAAACGGTTAGACATAAAAGTTGAAGAACCGATCAATTTAGAGGTATTGAACCAAACTGAACCGAGAATCGGCGTAAACTGGGGAAAATACCGATCAATTTGGAGTTTAACCGAATCAAAGCCTTTTGATTTTGATTCGATCAATTCGGTTCAATTTGATTCGGCTAAATGCCGATACCTATTCTCAACAATTAGAAGAAACCAATAAAAGATACAACGGTCTACATTTTGAGGATAGGTTCTTGCAAACTTTTTACAAAAAGAAACATAAACTATATAGTTATAAAAAAAGCTCAAAAGAAGTGGCACATTTATCAATCATCACAACATGTTTATTTGCTCAGAAACATCGTTACTCTCACTTTAGATTCACTTTTTTCAAAAAAAAACTTTGGCTTTGCTCTTTTGTCCCCACCTCTTAAGTGATTTTCTCTTCTCTCCACAATTTGTCTCCTTGAAACCGGAGCTATCTATGCATTATTCACCGTTGATTCATTCCATCACTTTGACTACTACAACAAATTAACGGTCAAGATTGAAACAACGAACACAAAAAAAAAAAAATAACACCTTGGAACTAAAGAAGCTAATCTTAGTTTTATCTCTTTGGAGCGTGCTAATAAAATTAATCAATGGGAAGACAAAAGAAAGAAACTTTACAAAATTAATTAAAGAGCAATCAATAGAAGAGTATTGCTTTCAGCCTTAGCCGTTGGATTATCTTACTTTTTCAGCTACATCCAACGGTCAAAAATGGACTGTTGAAATGTTTGACCAAAGTACTTAACACTCTCTATCAAAGCTACAAAGAACCTGAAAGACATTACCTTTCCTCTCTCTCTCTCTCTCACTCACTTGGTAGTAGTGAACATGGCTGTCTCGAGACTTCTTCACACTCTCTTCTTCTTCTTCCTTGTGGAGATTGCATCATCATCTTCCTCTGATGTGAAGCTTCTGCTTGAAAAGGTCAAGCCTTCACTTCAAGGCACAAGCGAGAATCTACTATTATCTTCATGGAACTCCTCTGTTCCTGTTTGTCAATGGAGAGGAGTCAAATGGGTATTCTCAAATGGGTCTCATCTCCATTGCACTGACCTCTCTTCACCACAATGGACTAACATCTCTCTCTTCAATGACTCCACTCTTCACCTTCTCTCTCTTCAGCTCCCTTCTGCTAATCTCACTGGTTCACTTCCCAGAGAGATTGGTGAGTTCTCTCTGCTTCAAGATCTGTTCCTTAACATCAATTCTTTAACAGGATCAATCCCTTTAGAGCTTGGTTACGTTTCTTCTCTGTCTGAAATTGATCTTAGTGGTAATAAACTATCTGGTGTTTTGCCTCCATCGATTTGGAACCTCTGTGATAAGCTTATCTCCTTCAGGGCTCATGAAAATTCTTTGTTTGGTGACTTTCCTGAGCCTGCTTTGCCAGATTCTTCTTGTAGTAATCTACAAGTTCTTGATTTTCGCAGTAATAACTTCTCTGGTGGTTTCCCTGAGTTTATAACTAAGTTTGAAGGTCTAAAGGAGCTTGATTTGTCAAGTAACATGCTTGAAGGTCCTGTTCCTGAGAGTTTGGGTTTATTAAAACTCGAAAAGCTTGACCTTTCTCACAATAACTTCTCTGGGATGTTGCCAAATTTTGGTGGATCAAAGTTTGGTGTAGAAGCCTTTGAAGGGAACAATCCTAGCCTTTGTGGCTTACCTTTAAAACCATGTTTAGGTTCTTCTAAGTTGAGAGCAAGTGCTGTTGCTGGTCTTGTGATTGGTTTAATGACCGGTGTTGTGGTTATCGCTTCGTTGTTAATTGGGTATATGCAGAACAAGAAGAGAAAGAATAGTATAGAGAGTGAAGATGATTTGGAAGAAGATGAGGGAGAAGAAGATGTTGGTGTTGGTGAAGGGAAGTTGGTTGTGTTTCAAGGTGGTGAGAATCTGACTCTAGAAGAGGTTTTGAATGCGACGGGTCAAGTAATGGAGAAAACTAGTTATGGGACTGTCTATAAGGCGAAGCTTAGTGATGGAGGAACAACTATTGCCCTGAGGCTTTTGAGAGAAGGAAGCTGCAAGGATAGAAGCTCTTGTCTGCCTGTAATCAAGCAATTAGGACGTATTCGACACGAGAATTTGGTTCCTTTGAGAGCCTTTTATCAGGGGAAAAGAGGGGAGAAGCTTCTCATTTATGACTATCTTCCCAATAAAAGCCTTCATGATTTGTTGCACGGTATTTCGCTTTTTTCCTCTTAACTTCTTTTCTTTGATCCAAATGCTAAGTCTTACGGTTGTGTGCATGATTTGCAGAGAGTAAAGTGGGAAAACCGGTTCTGAACTGGGCGAGGAGGCACAAGATTGCGCTTGGAATAGCACGGGGATTGGCTTACCTTCACACGGGACAAGAAGTTCCTATAGTCCATGGGAATGTTAGATCCGGGAATGTGCTTGTGGACGACTTTTTCTTGGCAAGGCTCACTGAGTTTGGTCTTCACAATTTAATGGTACAAGCTGTAGCCGATGAGATCATTTCACAGGCGAAATCAGATGGATACAAAGCAGCAGAACTCCACAAGATGAAGAAGTGCAATCCAAGAACCGATGTCTATGCCTTTGGGATCCTTCTCTTGGAGATTTTAATGGGGAAGAAACCAGGAAAAACCGGAAGAAACAACGAGTTTGTGGATTTACCTTCATTGGTTAAAATTGCGGTTTTGGAGGAAACAACAATGGAGGTATTCGATTTAGAGGTTCTGAAAGGGATAAGGAGTCCTATGGAAGACGGTCTGGTTCAAGCATTGAAGCTGGCAATGGGCTGTTGCGCTCCTGTTCCTTCGGTTAGACCCACCATGGAAGAGGTAGTAAGGCAGTTGGAAGAGAACAGACCGAGGAACAGATCGGCGTTGTACAGCCCTAATGAAACACGAAGTGAAGCCGAAACTCCGTTTTGAGACACAATCTTTGTAACACGAACACTGCTAGTTCTTATGTTTTTAGAAACTTTTATGCCCGTCTGTTTCATAACAAATCCAATTCTGATTTGATTTATTCCTATAAAATTAGCATTCCGAGATCCAAAGTAATCCATTGATAGAAGAATTATATATTGTTGATACATCAGAAGAGAAATGTGGAGGACAAGAGCAATGTACTATATACTACAACTTGGAGTCAAAACATGATAGGGACGAAGAAAAACGAGTTCTTTTTCTTCTTTTCTTTCCCATTTCATATAGTTTCTATATGCGTTCCGGGTTTAGTTTCAAGGTTATACAATTAACTAACAACGCATACCGATCCTGCATTTCAGAGCACCAGAGCTATAGGTAAGTGTACCTACAAGGGAAGATGATTTAGCAGCCAAACTAGATGCTCTTGCGTAATTTGCCGAGGCTCCAGCTCCTGATGAAGTGAAGAAAGCACCATTGAGCATTTGGTCTCCTTGAGATCTCCAGTTCCAATTGTTCCACTCTCCTTTCCCCGCACCTACCCTCTTCGTCACCTGCCCAAAGAAATCACATTTAGAATCAACTTTTAGCCTGGATGCATCTTTCAAGCCGATCTAAAATGGGATTTTATCAAATACCTCCTTAGCAAAACGGTTTCCGGGGGCAAGGAACCGATTCCCTTGACTATTGATGGTAGGGTTAGCACTTCCGCCGATTGCATACATTGACCAGTGAGTGTAATCATTGTTTACTATATGGAAGTATCCATGCCTACACCTGAAACAACACCACCAAAAACATTCCAAACTCCAAAACATCCGAATTCGAATCGGTTCTCTCTAAGGAAATCAAAGATTCAATACCTAGGCATTCTCTGTACAAGGCCTTCCCCAAAATGGTTGTATGCAATAGTCACTTGCATCATTTTGTCTCTCGTGTATGAATCAGTATGTCCCAACAAGATAGCCTACACCATTATCATCATCTCTTGTCACATCCAAGAAGAGAACTTTCAAGAACCAATGAAGAAAATTTTCTAACCTCGTTGTGATGCGTGAGATAGTTGTTGGAGATGGTGATCGCAGTAGATCCCATAATGGCATCGATCAAACCATCAGCACAATTAGATAGAGAGTTATGATCAATCCAAATATGGCTCGAACCAAAGATCGAGATCCCATCACCATCAGCCATCGTTCTCCAGCCGTAATGCGTCTCCGAGCTCCGAACCATAGCGTTGCCCGTCCGTTTACAATCGTGAATGTTGATTCCATGGATGATTATGTTCGTCACGTACTGGATCGTGATGCAAGCTCCACCGGCGATGTGAACATTCGCGCCACGACCATCGATCGTTTTGAAGCTGTTCATGATCAGCTCTTGGCTTAGGGTTATGACCATGTCGCGCTTGAAGACGATCCAGAGCGGACGATCTTGAATCACGGCGTACCGGAGTGTACCGGGTTTCGGTTTAACCGGATCGTCATCTGATGGATCAGTGACGATGTAGTAACGTCCGTCTCGGCCTCCGACGGCGTTGCGGCCGAATCCGATTGCGCAAGAGGCTAAACGCTTTCTCCGGAGATGCCATTTTTGATCGCATCGCCAACAATCGTCGATTGGGTTTCCGGTGGCGCAGGAGAAGAACCCTAGCTTCCTCCGTCTCCGCCGCTCTGTACTGTTCCTTATGCTCCTGTGAGTCAAATGAATATTGAAAATTACATAAAGAGAACAAAAGTTTACAAATTATATCATGCCCCGTAAAATTTTGGGTTTTAAAGATATCCACATTGCGTAGGGTTGTTCTGGTTCATTTCAAAACCGGTTTAACCAATTTGATTATTTGTATCCATTGAACTAATTATCTACTTATAACAATTTAATATACATTTCTCAAAAACATCATTTTCAAAAAACAAAATTCTTCTTTTCCTTCTTTACTACTATAACTTTTTCCTTTTGTTGGTTTTAGAATTTCTAAAAATATTTTTGTTTTCTGTCCGCTTTTATAATCGGAGATATATCTATTTTGCTCTAATTTTCGTTTTCATGGTTATTGTAGATTGTCCAACCTGTTCCATAACAAAATTTATTTTAGTGGACTTTTTTGAAACATATTTAACCAAAGAAAAAATTTTATTTTTTATTTGGAGGATTGTTATCGTATAGACAATGAACGTGACCGAAGTCTGTGCGGAAAAAACACTTTGATATTATAAAAAACGCAAAAACAAAATCATTCTAATATAAGTGGTTATTAGATCATCTTAATAGTTTATTCTTTTAATGCAATTTAATGAATCAACGATTTGTAGACGAAAAAACCTCATTAAAAAACAAATTCAATTTAATGTTCAATTCAATACACTCCTGAAATGAATCTCAAACCTACTAAAAAACGTTAAAACCTAATTCCAAACCTAAATTTCTAAACTCGAAGGCCTTAATTACTTATGATACTTTTGAATCTCTAATATTTCAATTTCTAGTCAAAAAAATTACATTATTAGAAAAAGATAAGAATAATAAAATACATTCACTTTGACAAAAAAAATGAAGAAGTTCAACATCCAATTTATTTGGTTTATTCGATTTTGAATTTGAGTCATACCCTATCTAAATTAGGTGAGTTTTATGTAATAGTAGTATATATATGTTATTTATACCAAAAGAGTCCGTGAAGTTTTGGGATCTTGCAAAGAGCTCCAAGTGTGAAAAGGAGTGGGAGGAGACAGACAAGAATATAAAAAGAAGAAGGAAGCATTTAATTTAAATTTGACGAGGTGAGGTGGACCCACGTGGGTAATTTACTGTCGACTTGTATATTTCATGATCATGGGATACGATCCATTTCTCTATAATTCCTTACTTAAATGCACACCCCATGGCCATTCTCACCACCAGATTCAGATTTCTATTATAATACACACACATTTATGTATTTATGTATATACGTTAAGTTTTATGAATTTTCAACTCAAAATAAATTGATTGATTTATGTTTTATATGTACGAAATACGAGATGTTTATATTTAATACGGTTCTTTAAGATGATCACTCTCTTGATCATAGATCCAACTTTGGATCGGATCGATTCGATCGAGTTGAATTTTGTGGGTAAGGACTCTGATATCATGTTAAGTTTCACGAGCTTCTAACTTAAAACTAATTGGCGATATGTGGATTGACTCATATTTTTTATATACTACTCAAGATTTCTTTCGACTTTCAATGACGGATATTTATTTCTAATAATATCTATATGACTATGTAATAACGAGCTGATAAACTTTATTGGTGAGGTTGTGTCCTAGTTTAAAAGATATGTTCCTAGAAAAAATCGAATCCGTTTTTTACCATTAGATCACCAGCTAGTAAATTAAACCACCACCATTTAGTTGTGTTAGAGATTATTTATAACGTAAATTTTAGCTTTGAGAAACCTAGCAACATGTGTCATGTTTTTATATTAGCAATTATTTTGATACCCTAAGTCATTAACTATTAACTATTAAATTCTAAATTCTAATAACACTAAATCCTAAAATTAAACACTAAACCCTAAATTATAAACCAGTTGACAAAAAAAAAACCTAAACTATAAACCTTAAAATTTAAAGAAATACTAAACCCTAAATATAAACACTAAACCTAAATTCTAATATATATAGGGACAAATTAGACATTTTTTCTAAATTATGGCAAATATGAATATTGACAAAAATAATGGCATATTTGAGAATGACATAGATTTTTGTGGCATATTTACAATTTCCCGATTTTAAATGTAACACAAAAAATCAGATTTTTTTTTTTGGTCACGAAACACAAAAAATCAGATTTTAACGTATAATTGATAAAGACAAATATTATATATTTTTGTAATGATTGATATGATTAATTGATTTTAAGATCTAACTATATCGAGTTTCTTGTCTTTTCTATTTATAAAAATGATCTTGAACGGAAATGCACACTACACATGTAGAATAATAAATAAAAAGATCTTGAATGGAAATGCACACTACACATATATTTTTGTCATTAAATATTCACAATGAACAACATTAATAAATAAAAACGTAATGGTAAGATCAAATTATCAGAAAACTTGTCCTCCAATTTCGCGACGAGTCATCTAACCTAATAGATAGTCAATTTTTAAAAACCATTTACATTTTTAATTTTTTATGTTTGAAACTTTTTATAGTAAACTAAGGAAGACAGTACACGTAATTTTTTTATTTGTGAAATTAAAAGTTCGTAGAATATCCAAAATATATCTTCAGAACATGTAGTACATAAGATATGTAACAATTGAATATTAATATTAATAACAGATAAGTAATTGTTAACAACTTACACTAAAAAGGTATATTTTTAAGAAAGGACAAGTTTCTTTTTATTAATTTTAAAATGTTTGAGAGGATGCATGTAAACATTAACCTACAAAAAGCGTCGGTGGATCTTAAGAAGAAATAGCGAGGAGGTACAATATTGGAATCACGGTTTGTGATTTCATTCAATTAAAAATATTGTTTTTTTATGTCAGAAGTCTGTTTAAATGTTTATTTATTTATTTTTCACTCACAGCACATTTTTTTTTACCGAAACTATTTTATTAAACTGGAAGCGAACTTTCTTCTGTGGAAAGCCGACTAGGTACCAAAATGTTTACATGAGAATAAAAATCACCGTTTTTTCTTGCATTTTTGACAAGACTATCGGTTATAACATTACAAGACCGAGAAACATAAGAAAATGCTCAAATAAAAATAATTTATTTACAAAGAGTTGAAATTATTTTTTTTTCTTGGTCTATGTTTATATGATTATTTAAGTTAAATCATCACCTCGTTTGACTATTTGAAACGTTACTAATACGAAAAATATCTAATAAAGTTTTTTTTTTTGTTTCCGTTTTAAGTGTTACATATTGTAAGAGAGACTTACATATCGACCATTGCTGCTATTACTTCTGGGTCTTTAACTGCATGTTCATGCCATTCATCATCTGATAAACTGAGAAGAAACAGAGCATGCAGTAAGAAACGATATTGTTTTTTTTTATATTATAGATCCAAATCTGAAAAGCTGAGATCAAATCTAGAAGTTGAAGTGTTGAGAAACTCACCTATTATCCATTGATGAATTTCTTGAGCTCTCATGTTTTATTTCCTTTGTTTCTTGAACTCTGCATTGTAATATACACACAGAGACAAGCAGAAATAACGTGAAAGACAGACAAAAAAGGAGATTATTACATCAAAATTTGAGAATCTTTGAACTTACGCATTTACATGGACAAAGAGTGCAAGAATTATGATCAAAGTTGAGATTGAGAACAATGTTCTAGTAATGACCACCATTGTTGCTATTGCTGAAACTTGTGATCTCTCGTGTATGTGTGTGAGAGAGAGACAGAGAGAGTGAGAGAGAGAAGTGGTGAGAGGGTTTTAAGATATAAAGAAGGAGAGAACTAGTTTTGCGAAGATGCTGTGTAAACTCCGTTAACCATATTTCAACGCGGCTTTGACGGTGTTGCAGATATTTTAACGGCGTCTTCTACCTTCCGTTATTGGGGTCGTATACCAAAGTTATATAATAAAAAGATATGGCCTTCGAAGAATCGTTGTACTATATTGACAGAAATGAGAGAACTTTTTTTTGGGGGGTTAACGAGTATTAAAAAGAATTAAACATTGTATTGTAATAAAGACATTTGATAAGAGATATTTCTTTCTTTCGAGACTAAACCCGAACTACACTGCAAGAGAACGGATCATCTTTTATAGCATAGATGCGGGATGGATCTATGGAGAGCAATATCTACACACTTAGTCCTATTGATAGTTTCATTAATCTAAGTCTAAGCAAAGAGAGAGTTTCAACTCAATTTACTTCATCAACCAAAATAAGATGAAGAAATAAGAATTCTAAAAGCAACCCCAAACAACAAAACTAATAAGAAGATAACTAAATATTAAAGACATGCAAGCAATAGATTAGGTGAATGATTGAAAAGTCTAAATGCAAATCAAATGCAAGGTTAAGGCAATTAAGTCCCGTTCAAAAGCTAGACAATCAATCAATTAGATCGTTTCCATGAATTTAATCCATTTAATGAACTAAGATGAAGCTAATATCCTGACAGCAACACTAAACTCACTAATCGTTAATCACAAACCCATAAGCTTACTAAACACCTTAGACAACTACTCCCATAGGCTAAGAGTGTAAAACACAATTTAGATTCTCTTAGACATTTCATCGAACATCTTCCGAATGTGAAATCCTTAGTATCTAAAATTTGATTGATCATGTCAAATCTAACATTAAGCACCTCTAAATCATGTGAATCTATGTAAACCCAACCTCTAACATCATGATGAACACTTAGATCAACCCTAATCAACCTAACCCATGCTCACATAAGGAAACTACTCATTAGTCATGCTTGAAAAACACATAAACACATAAGCAAAAATCATGAACATAATCAAAAAGAAGAAAGAGATGAAAAAAGAGCAAACTTTGCTTAATGATCCAAAGGTTCAATAAGTTTTGCTTAGAAATCTTAAAAGGGACAAAGAGAGGTTCAAGTTTAGGGTTTTACAATGTTTAAGAGCATGTTTGTATAAAATAGGAGTCGGGTCGGGTCGGGTCGGTCCGTGACAAACTGGGTTGGACCTTGGATAAATTTGAGTTTTAATCGATTTTGGTGGCCTGAGCTATATGGGGTGGGCCGCCAGAAATGTGATCCGCGCCGCCAGAAATCTCTGGAAGTGATTGACGGTCTGAGCAAAGGCGTGTGGACCGCCAAGTCTGCCTTGGTGGTCCGCCAGGTTGCAGGGCAGGTTCTGGCGGTCTGTATTCTGAGGGGTGGGCCGCCAGGTCTGCCCGCCAGGTGTTGGTGCTTGCTCGTTTCGACTTCTAAGCCTCTGGGATTCATCCTCGAGGGTTTATTCTTCCGCGGGGTGATCCAAAAGTCCCTGAAATAGAGTAGAAAAAGGGAAAAACAAACAAATCGTGATCCTAAGACGTCTAAATGATACTAAAGACTTTTGACTTGTAAACTACCCTAAAACAACCAAAAATGACTCAAAATACAATGAGAATGCAACTAAATTATAGGATAAAACTACGCAATATTCACAATCTATTATTAAAAAAAATTTGGATTTATAATTTAACTTGTATAGAACGATAAGAAAGTTTTTTTCGTTCTCACTATATCATGAATGCTCACGAATTCATTGGTATAAGTTTCATTTTCTCTAACTCGGAATAGTCCATTATCTTACAAACGTTTGTACGTTACTATCATTTTTGATTGTGCAACCATTTATCAGATAAGAGCTTCCACTTCTTGTGTTGTGGGTTAGAGGATTCTATGTACATACTATGCTCCTATTATAGATTCTTCCACGTTGTCTCCAGAGCATTTTTGTGACATATCTGACCGTCCTTCTCGTGTACCTCAATGACTTTCTTTTTTGATCTTTGTGTCATGAGCGTTATCTCGAGAGATTTTAAAGAGATGGTTTACTGTTTCAGTAAATCCCATGTGATCCTTCTCCGTACAAATCACCACGTGATCTTTCCACGGGCTTTATATCTTTACTCGCATGATTCTCGAAATCACTTCTCCCCATCCTAATATTTCTCCAGCACAAACACGTCTAACTGTGGAATTCTCTCATGACAAATGACCGAAAAATAAGTGATTTTGGTGATAATAGATAGCCAAATCAATCATTTAAAACTCTTATCGTACTCCATAACCGGGGTATCACAATTTTATCTTTCGTGTATTTTTAAATATTTTTGTACCATTTTTTTGTTGTAATGGAAGTATTTTTCGGTCAATCATGCATAGTCGGAACGAAACAAGAGAAGACATGGTTCCTTGCCGATAGATATCTCACCGATAGTGGTTTTAATTGACATGTCAATGCGCAACAAACTCCTATCACTTCAACCTCAAGGTAGCTCTGCGCCAAATGAACTACTTCAATTGTGGTTTGGTACACGATGAGTAGATTTTCAATTTAAGCTCTGTTTTTAACTAAGAGTTCTTGATTCTTTTTCAATTCCACATTCAAACTCTATTGTACATGTATTTTTTGTCGCAATAATACTATACCATTTTAACAATGTCAGAACAAATTGTTGCAAAATTTTACCATTGGTTTTTTTGTTGTGCAATCATATACTAATATATAATCCATATGAATACTTCTAATTTTAAGTGTAGTAGAGAAAGATTTCTCCAAAAAATTTATTGCTTCCACCATTTGTAATATATCATCTTAGAAACAATGTGTATCCAATTCTGAAAGTGGAACATTATTATATACATTATAGTGTTTCTTTAAACAAATTAGCATTTGGTAATAGTTGTATATTATTTTGGCCCATTTGTATGTAATGGGTTTATATAGTTTAGGCCCAATAAGAACCCAATCGGATCGATTGGTTCAGAAAAGGACCCGAGTGTCCTCCTGAGTCCGAGACCACGAACGACTTCACTCACCGGAGCGAGTAGGTGTGTGTGTGTGAGAGAGAGAGATGAGCAGCTTCGCGATTCCATCTTCGTCTTCTTCCTCCTTCTCTCTTTCGAGTGCCTATCATCATCAATCCTCTCGTCTCCGCTTCATCGTTCGCAATCCTCGTTCCAATTTTGAGTTTCGCGGGAATGCTCGAAGAACCTCTTTACGCCTCAATTGCTGCAGCAAGCGTCCTGGAACTACAGGCTCAGGTCAGAATCTATTTCACTTTCGATATTTTTGATTCTGTGGATGAGACCAAAAACTTCGCATGTTTACTTTGTCTGGAATTGCAATTAGGGTTTATCTTCGCGGGTTTAGAGATTGTAAATTTTGAAATTGAACAAATGGATTTGAAGAAGAGTTGGGTTTTTGATATGATATTATTGCAAAATTGGGTTTGATTCAAGAATGTTTCTTCTGCCATGATGAAGAAAAAACATTAATTTGTGATAAAAATTTTGAAAATTGGAATTTTCTTTGCAGGTGAGAACGAGAACAAAAATGTGTTAGATGCATTCTTTTTGGGGAAGGCATTAGCTGAGGTTATTAACGAGCGAATCGAATCAACTGTTGGTGAAGTTTTGGGTACTATCGGAAGGTTTCAAGCTGAGCAACAGAGACAAGTTCAAGAGATTCAGGTACTTTTAACTCGTCCTCCCTTTTAGATCTTCAGCTCGAGATAATGTCGGTTGCTTAACTGTAAAAGCTACAATCCTCTGTACCACCCTCGTTCGTTGACCGTTTGGTGATTGAA
Source organism: Anastatica hierochuntica (assembly GCA_900406275.1). Lineage (NCBI taxonomy): Eukaryota > Viridiplantae > Streptophyta > Magnoliopsida > Brassicales > Brassicaceae > Anastatica > Anastatica hierochuntica. Next base: position 42,672 of record OVAN01000578.1, read on the forward strand.
AGTTTTTGCCTTAGGGAGAGATTAGTGGCTCTATAGCAAACCGTAGGTTGATCTCGTTCTTGCTTGTTTAGTAGCAAGGAGAAAGATAGGATATTTGAATCTTATCACCCCTAGACTAGTTAAGAGGAGTAATGTGCTAAGATTATATCGTACTAATGCCTGCTGTTGGTTTTAAAAACTTACTCAAAAAATTAGTTATTAACCAAGCTGAGAAGGGTCACGATCTTTGTCGAGTGGCATTTGGAAAACCTCATTATTTGCATGATAGTATTGACATGTCTTCGAAAGTTTGAAACAATTGTTCATCAAAAAGTTCAGATAGTTGATAGATATTTCGTATATCTGAAATTTGATATGCATTCACAATGCGGAGTTAATAAATTATTCCTCATTCAATAATAGGAAGAGATACTTGAAAGAGCCAAGAGAGCTAAGGAAAGAGCAGCGAGAGAAACCATGGAGGCACAAGGACTCGTCGCTTCCAAACCCGCAACCATAAACCAAAGCCCGGATGTTACAGTAGTTACCTCTGTAACCCCTGCCTCAACCGTTGGAAGCAACATTGTAAATAACGAAAATCTGTCAGGTTTCTCCGGATCATCGATTGATGGTGAAGTGGAAAGCGAAAGCTCGAGTTCTAGTGATGAAGACAATGTAAATGATGGTTCATAGGCCATCCAGATTCGGTAATAGCAAAATAAGAAAGGTTTGATATAAGTTGTGTGTAGTAGTATAAGGGAAGTGTAAACAAGGACAAAGGAATTTAAATTTATAGCGTGTAAGAAAATGATCATGAACGATACGTATCTAAGTATATGTTTAACTCCTTTTGTTGAATATGCTTCTTACCGATTCTCAAATTAGCAAAATTTACACTTTGACTTTGAGGTTATAATTAATCCAACTTCAAACTATATATGCTTTTTTCACTGTATATTTTTTTTAAATTTTACTTAAAAGGTTTTGTTTATCTAGGCTCGTGTAAAAAACTATGTTTGGACAATCGGAATTTTATATAGTTTTGATTTTGAAAGCTACGATTCAAATTTCTATATTGTTTTGAACTTTGATTTATAATTTTAGTTTAACTAATATTTTATTAGATTTGTTTATCCATCCATTATCCAATATATGTTGAACTTATATTCTTTTGGAATGTAACCCTGTAAAAATAAGCTAATGGTAAATTCTAATTTCATGTGATTAAACATAAGCACAAGACCATTCAGACACCTGAAGAGTGACCGGTCTTTTCAGATTCATTGAAGACTTCTCTATCATATGAGTTTCCTTAACCCAATTTTCTTTTTTCACATACTTTAAATTTTAAAACAGACTGTATAGCACGAGCCACCAGGACCTGTGATAGGGATTTTATTTTTGTATCCTCTCTCCCTCCAGATTAGATGGACAATTCTGGAGCTTTTGCTTAATTATTTAATCGGTTAATAAGAAAAACATAAGCACAAGACAAAAAAATTTTATATAAAATTGGTTAGATATTATAAATAAAGATTAATTTACAGAAATACACTTAAAAGGAAAAGAAATTTTACATTTACACCTGTCTTTTAATGGTTCTCAAATATACACCTCAAATATTAGGGTTTAAGGTTTAGTGATTAGGGCTTAGGGTTTATCTATTAGGGTTTAAAGTTTAGGAATTATGGTTTAGGGTTTAGGGTTTAACGTTTAGGGTTTCTTTTAGTCTAGGGATGTAATGGTCTTTTTCATTAAAAAGGAGGTGTAAAAATAAAATTTTTTTAAGCAGGGGTATTTTTGAAAAACAGACAATAAAAAGGTGTATTTTTGTAAGTCTCCCTATTATAAATTTAGACATAAAAAATATAAAACATCATTTTTTTATTTCTTTGATTTCTATAATTGATTTTATTTAAGAAAATATGGTAGCTGACTCAATAATTGTAAAACGTAAACATTTTATCATATGTGACATTGACATGACATTCCACACATATCTGTTCAAAGTTTGACAAATCACAATATGATCAAAATAAATTTTAGGTGCAGTTTAGTATTTTTATGAATAGTTCTTGTTTGTGGGGTTGAACATCATTGATTAACACTTGCATCTCTTAATCGATTATCTAGCCCCATAATCCACATTATCTTGTCTTAATCGTTTGTTTTGAATTTGTTTGGTTCATTGCCATTTGTTTCTTTATTTTATTGTTTTAACTTATTCGGTTGCATCTAATTAGTTACAATAACCTCATTTGGTTTACCTTAATAATAGAAGGATATTGCAATGGATAAACCAACAAAAACCATTATATAACTACCTATTCTTTTTTTCCACAAAATATTTAAATAGTTTATCTCAAAATATTTTTTGTCCAAGTGTGAGGAATTTGTAAAAACCCTCAAATATTTTGTTATTATAATTTTTGGAACTCTCTAAAACTTGAATATTGTTTTCTTTTTTGGAAAATTAGCTCAGATAACTAAAAAAACACATATCAAGTTTTTAACACATGCTTTTAATAATTTAAGTTTATAACCCATGACAATTACCATTTCACCTTTTTCAGAAAGGAAGTCCAAAAATGTACATAGGCCCCATTATTATATATTTTTGTGAATACTAAAACCTAATTAATTGTTTTTTTGGTTAGTACACAAATTCACCTTTTTTATGGTTTTTTTAAGCAAATTCACTATAATAGAATATAGATGGTGGAGCAAACAGTTTCTGATGGTTTATTTTATCAGGTAGATGTCTCATGGAAACATTCAGATCCCACCTCTGGACTTAGATGGATTTGTAAAAACATAAATAGCAAGGTAATTCTCATGGGCGCAAAATACCAGCGACGAAGTCTTTCATCACTCCATTTAGAGATCGAAGTTTTATCATGGGCGATGTCAGAGTTGTATGAACGCGAAATAAATTGCCAGACATTCCAAACGGACTGCGCATAACTCATTAATATTATCCAAGACCCAGACGGATGGCTAGCTTTTTATACGTTAATCCAGGATCCCCAGCTCCTTCAAGGACATTATCCAGGTTTCAAGCTGACATTCATTTCGCGTGTGATGAATACACAAGCATATAGCATGGCTCGACGATCCCGTAGTTTTTTCCGTGATTATTGTTTTGTACATTCTTCTTCTCTGAATTGGCTACCCAATTTGAGAGACAACTTCTAATTAATGTATGGTTGAAAAAAAAATATAGATGGTATAGGCTTCTTGGAATCTTGGTTCGTTGTGGATTTGACCTCCTATTGTGTTACAAGTGATTTAACTTGTGCACTTGCAGTATTGATTCGGTTTTAAAACTCGTCTTCCAAGTTTCTCAACTAAAAGCATATTTCAATCTTCAAACACAAGATAGTTGAGATTCACTACATTTTTATAAAAGAAAAAATATATTCCTAAATGGCAAATAGCACGCACGAAAAATGATGTAAAAAGGCAAAAGAAGCTTTGTTTCACCTAGATAGTGCCTTAAAAATCATATGCATATGGCATATATGTGTATACGTGTATATGCATGGTTTGGACCAACATATATATATTTAGAAGCTTTTGCTTTTGAATGGGAAAATCATATAAGACTTTACACAAAGATAAAGCAATAAAGAATGCTAGCAAAAAAAAAGCAGAAAATAATAATGCTTTATCACTTCATGAATACATTATACACATTTGACCATTCTCATTTATAACTTTCGGTAATCTTCTTATGCCTCACATGGGTACGATAATATATTTAGAAAAGTTCTCTAAAACTTCATCTTTGTCTTTTTTTGTTGTTTTAATATTTACTTTAACTGCAATATCCGAAAAACAAGGTTAACAAAAATTATTTTTAAAAAGTGTATATATGAAAGATAAAAGTTTGATGAAGCATCACCATCAACAAAGCCAAGAAACGAAAATCTTGAGAAAAAGATCGTCGAAAAATTTATTGGACGTTTTTTGTCGTGGATTTAGTGAATCTATATCATTGTGAAATTATTATCATGAAAACTTTTTGTGTGGTTGGGTGTATAGTGGAAGGGGTCCATATTTTCCTTTTTTTTTTTTTTTTTCATTTTGGCATTGAAAGCAACGTTCCAAGATTTTAAATCTTTCCTCTTTCTAAGAACATTTTATTGATCCAAATCCATCTTTATTAACAACTACGTCTTGTTCATTTATTCATTCAGATAGTTTATCTGAATGAAACTGTGACATAATAACTGTTTAATGGAAAATATGAACATCAACTTGAATGAGTTTTAAAAATTTATACAAAAATTTTAAACCATTCGTCTAATCCAATTTGAGCAGTTCTATCGTGATGCTGAAATTCAGATAGAATGTTTAGATGAATCATCTGGATGAAACATATAAATGAACAAATGGACATCTGCTAATTCTATACATCGAAGATGAACGCTTGATTACTCCCCTGCAAGCATCAAGATGCAATCAAGGAGAACATTATTTGTCCTTTACAATATCAAATCCGATTTACGGACTTGATTGGCGCTTCGGTTTTGTTTAATATGTCAAAAGGTGGAAGGCCGATTAAGCCAAACAAAAAAAATACCAAAATATGGAATGGACATCTATAAGAGGACGTGATTAACACGGTTGAAAGGACCGAAGAAATCACCATCCCTTCAAGTTTGTAATTTAATTTCTTGGATTTTTTAAGTTTTACTTGCTCTACGTTTCCTTTTTATTAAGAGACTCTTGGCTTTATCCTATGAGCTTGCTATGACCAAGCTCTAGAATACAATGGTAAACTATTGAATGCTCTCATTTATACTTATTGCACGAAATTTTAGTAAGAAAAAAGAATAATCATTCGGATAAGGTGAGTTTGGCATAAATTTAAAATTCTAAATCTTTAAATGAATTTGTGAAATTAAATTGATTTTTTAAATTATAATTTATGGGAGATTTACAAATATTGATTGGATTGAATGAATCATTCACCAAATGCTCAACAATCAGACAAGAAGAATTATCTTGTTCACTGTTTAGCTTAACTTTATTGTCCGATACACCTTTTGTCTCCTTGTTTCCATATCATAATCTCAACATGTTCGATTAATTATAATAAAAATGTAATGGTGAATCTGGGAGATAACAAAGAAAAACATACAGTAATAAATAATAAAGATGAGAAACAATTATCGTAGTATTTAACCAAAAGATTTTATTTTGATGACATAAATCCTTTAGGCTTAACATGTATGCTAAAGCAGAATAGTAAAGATATTTCAAGTACAAATACTATTTCTAATTTATCAAAAAAAGATACTATTTCTAATACATGAAATATTAATACTATTTGCAACAAATATAAAAAATAGTCTAAGTGGACTCCTGTCCTGTCGGGTAACCGATAATCTAACACGTGGACTCATGTCCTGTCGGAGAGCGTTAAGATACCTGGGTTATCAAAAAATATATATATATATATACAAAAATAGTATACGCAAAATGGAGCGAAATGACTGTATTTACATTTTCTAAAATGCATAATATATTAATATTTATTAATGAAAATGTATACAAAACTTAGAAAATAAATTAAATCTTCCTGGAACAAAAAATATCTAGTTAGAAAATTAAATTTTCAAGAACTAAGAGAGTACATACAAACCACACTAATTAATTCTATTTCCAGCTAACAATTTTAAATTATATCCAAATTAAAGAAGATTCAAAAGTCCACCATTCTTGACCTTTAGAACCCAAAATTTTAGGAAAATTTGAAACGTAAACATATTATAAACATTATGGTATCAAAAAGTCCAAATAGAAAACATCAAGGAGGCAACTTCCATGTGTTTAGTTTCTTGTGTCTTTAAATTGCAAAAATACAGATTCAAACTAGAAAAACGAAGAAAATATTGGCCAATGCTTTCATCGAGATGACGTCTAACTTCGTTATAGTTCAGATGCATATACCCCATTATGTGTTACCGCTCATAAAAAAAAAATTTGTGCGTATATAATATCAACATACGTACATGCAACAATTTTAAAGAAACTCTTATGAATATAAGAGCACATTCAACGGAGGGACGGTTTTTGGTATCTTAAATTTTATTTATTTATTTTATTTTCTTTGCTTTATCTGTTTAAAATAAATAAATAAATAAGAAACCAATCGCGGGTCGCCACGTATCAGTGGGTCCGCGATTGGGAGAAGAAACCGTCCCTTGCGTAGTTTAAATAAGAAAAGTATGTTAAATTTTTTATTTTTTTAATAATATAAAATACTAAGATACCCGGGTAAGATACCCGGTTGATCTTGCTCTAACACTCCTAAGTTATGGTAAATTAGTGAGAAAAAAAAGTTAAATATGAAAGCATAGGTAATTGGGAAGTATCTTTAAGGGTCGATTAGGAAGGACTGTGACTGTAGATTGTGACTGTAAGCTTTTAAAATTTTTGGTTGTAGAGACTTTTGACCGTAAAAATGTAATTGTTACTTTAAATTTTTGATTTTTTTCACAAGTTTTAATTAATTAATAAAAAAATATAAATTGTGCCACGTTGGTAATTATTGATAAATTCATAATAACTAAAACCATATACATTAAATAATTATTTTTATTAGTAAACAATTCTAATCTTTTAAAATAAAATTATAATAATACGAAATTGGATCTTAAAAAGATTGAAAAAATATATAATTATTAATTGATAAAAAGATTTTAATGATCAAATTAATATAGTTTCGTATAGATCATTTGTTTTTATGGAAGAAAGAGAGAATAAATAATTATTAATTGATCAAAAGAATTTTTTATCATTCTATTTTCTTAAAATTAGGAAATTAGATTTAAAAAAATGAAATGAAGAAAATTCATGTAAACATGACTTTAGAAAACAAAAAAATTCAAAGAGTAAAATTAAACAGCTTACGGTTAAGACTACGGTTAAGACGGTAGAGAAAAAAAGAAGATAAAGTGTGATTGGCTTAATATTAACTGTTAAAACTTTAAAATCATTTAAAGTCTTCACATTCTACTTGCTAGTCAACCCCTTAGTCAAGTGGTTAAAAGTCTACCTCTGCAGAATTCGATTCCACTTTGTCATGTTGCCATGTGTAATATGATTATTCGGTTATGGATCGACCTTATCGATCTAACTGGTGACAAAAAGCATATAGAATTAGTGTTCAATCTATTGATTCGTATTGGTACGTTGTTGTGTCCACATTTCAATTCCGTCTCAAATATTGTGAGTTACAATAATAAACAACAGAATATGATTACAGCTAATATCATAAAACATAATAATTCAAACGTAAATGAAGCTAAAATTAACAAATTTGTCGAAGTACTATATTAGATAGAAAATTATAATTGTATGTAAATTAAAGGTCTGGAAAAAGATTGGAGAAGAAGACAAGAGGCAGGTATGGAGTTGCTCTCAAAGAGGTCAATCAAATATCAATCCCACCATACTAATCAATATTCACTAGTTGCTATTCTCTCTTTTCATATCTCTATTATTTTCATTTACATCTATTTTATGTTCCCCATTTAATTTAACTCATTAATTCAATATAGCTGGTTTTTCAAAAGCTACTATTTTTTTGTTAATTATACAAAAAGTTACGAGCTTCGGTTGATATATATATATATGAACCATGTATTTGCGAAATAGTAACCATGTCTGCTTCTTAGTGGATCTCATGAAAGTTTATATGTAGCAAATTTAAATAGCTCCAAATAATAGTTTGCGTTGATTGAATTCTATTATATATAATGGGTTTGACTAGCATGTCAGATTAATAGCTGAATAACAGAATAACTGAAAATTTGTTAACAGGAATAACTGAATTGATAAGGTTTTGACGGAATAATTACAAAACGCCGAAGAGTTAATTATAGCAGATTAATCACGTTTTGTTTTTTTTAGTTATATTTTTAGCACGCTAGTTGTATATAGCGGAATCACGTTTAAAAAAATGGGAAAAAGTTAAAAAATGATGAATATTATGAATAATAAAAAGTAACGGAATCACGTTTTCAAAACGTGAATAAATTGTATATCATTCATCCCCAATATCTGCTATTAGTTAAACAAACGCACATTCTATAATATACAGTATTATACTTTGAAAAAAGAAATATTATACATATATAAATTGATGGTGATATATATATTAGTTCACTAAACGTTCATCTTAAAAATTAAACGTTTACATTTCTCGTTTTTTTTATATTTAGTCAGAAAATATTTTCTATTTTTATTTCCTTTTTTCAAATCAAGCTGAAAAATATTTCTTCACTTTTATAAAACAAAATATATTTAAAACGGAATATAATTGACAATGGATTTGCAAAAACAATTATATTGAAAAAATTATTGTATTTCGCAAAGTTATATTTTCATTTTATTAATTTTTCGCCTAACATCTTATTATTAGTATTAATAATGTTATGGTGAACATTTTTTTGAATTGGATTAATAAGACCATGATTAACCGTGGTCTCTTAGGGTGGGGTTCTTAGGGTCGGTTAAGAGACCGTCTCTTAGTTTTTAACTAAAAAAACTTAGAACCGTCTCTTAAATAAAAATTATAAGAGACGATTCTTAGTTTTTTTAGTTAAAAACTAAGAGATGGTCTCTTAACCGACCCTAAAAACCTGACCCTAAGAAACCATGGTTAATCATGTCCTAAGAGCTTTAACTACTCGACCAATATAAAATTATAAGTCAAAAAGATGAAAAATGTGTGGAATAAAAATGAAAAGAATTGTATTTTATTTATTCCTCTATTATTTTGAAAAAGATTTGTTTTTAAAGGATTTCAAGTTTTTTCTCCGAGTTATATCATGATTATTTATTCTTCTAGTATTTTGGAGAAGAATTATTATTTATAGTTATTCTTATTATATTTTCTCTTTACATCTTCTTTTCTCTATTGCCTCATATTTCAAATTCTACTCTCTACTAATGTAAGAGTAATCTTTTATTTCTTAAAAATATGACAAATTGTAAAATTTTAGAGGAATTTAAAAGAATCCGTGATTTTTACCAAATTTAACAAAAAGTTTATATTTTAAAATCTAAATTTTGAATTTTTTCAACATTTTAAAAAAAGAAAAAAAAGTAGAAGAAAATTTATGTTTTAACATCATCGATAATTCGATATGGAATGGTCCAATAACGAAAAAGATATAACAAAAAAAAATTTATGAAAAATGACGAAATGAGCACAACGTACCATCGTTCTCGAGTGCGTGATACCGAGGAAAAACCTGGGACCCTTCTTCACACACGTAAACGTATGGGAGACAATCATGCACACTCTCTTCCATTCTTATTACAATTTCATTTTATTTTTTTGTTAAATGACAATTTCACTTTATTCAGTCTTTTCTTTTTTGGTGCAAAGAAAAAAAAACTATCTTGCAGCCACTTCTTACGTTCACCTAATCATATAGTATCTATACATATATGCTTTTTGAAACACAAAATACATATATACATGGGGTTATATTTAAATGTAATAACACGTATACATTTATTTATATACTATGATTTAGTTACGTCGTAACTCATAAACCACGTAAATGAAAAAAAAGCTAATGATTGGACACACACTCACTAGAAGATATGATTCCTTTTTCTTTTAGTATTCTCCATTAAAAAAAACTACTATTGTTTATTCGTCCTCTCCTTCTAGTGCAATTGATAAACAATATTCTTGATCACCTTCTATAAAATTTTTAGATTAGTTATTAATCTAGGTTAATTGTTTCAAAACCGTATCAAGTTACTTTAACAAAAAAAAGAAGGTATCAAGTTACTTTTTAGTCATGTTCAGATTTGTTGTTTCTTCCTTCGAGTTTGTTGTTAAGAATATATTTAATGTACTGCAAAATTTAAAGTATTTTTCTATATGCTTAAAGACGTTTCAATATATTTTTGCAACAAACTGCATGTAGTTGATCTCGATGGTCTCTAACCCCGGAGAATGATAAGCATTTGCAGCAGAACTTAAAGAATTTATTGCGCTCAAAAGCGTCTTTCCTTTGTTTAATATTTTCTATATTTCTTGCAAGATGAATACTGTAGCGGACGATCTTGCCAAAAAGACAAGGTATAAAAATATCGTATGCTCTCGTGTAAACACCACGGTTGCCGTGTCTCCCCTAGCAAAAAACACATTACCGGAACCTTATTAAATGAGATTTGACGTCAAAAAAATAACGTTTCAATATATTAATAGTATAATAGAAAATGGAACATACTTAATAATGATGCTGCCAAAAACAAAACCATTCCTTCCACATCTACATAATGAATGACTAAAGCAAAGATTAACAAATAGCATTAGATGAACTAGTTGCATGATCTTGAGTATAAATGTATTTTATTGATTTTGTCCCTTTGACAATTGTTCGTATTTTAATTTATTTGACTATTGTTTAGAAGGATATTGTTCATACACGCAAGGTATATATATATAATTGGCGAAGCTAATTTGGTTAGTCAACAAAATATTTTCTTGAGAAAGCAGCAAAGATAGAAAAAGTCTTGAACAAAGTAAATCAAAAGGGGCAAATAATAATTAAAAGTCTATAAAAGTTTGTTCCACTTTGTTTATTTATGTTTTTGTTATTTTTTCCCATTACTTAATTTTCTCTTTTAAGTCTTCTTTGCTCTATTGCCTCAGCTTTCAAGATTCTTTGCTGCTATAGCCAATTGACTATTACACGCTTTCTCCTTTTCTCCTTTTGCTCTGTGTCTTCCTCTTCTTCAGTGGCATGTTAAACCAAAAATTAAAACCATTCACAGGGGTAAAACAGTAATTTAAAGAAAGAAAAAACCTGAACTAATAGTGCATCTTATTCAAACCCTAGGCCTAGTGTGTCCTATGTCTATGTCCCATACTCTCAAAGATGCTCGTAAAAAAGGGGCATTTTAGTAATTTCATCCCTCGTGACATATCTGCCACACTTGTTTTTTTGTCAAAGGCTGAAACAATCTTTGATGCGATGTTCTCCAACAACATCTTTATCATGCCAGTAGATTAAAGTGCGTGTTTGTGGAAATTTGAGACTCTCTCTCTTTCTCTCTCTCACTCTTCTCTCTCTCTCATTATTAGCTCATCAAGCATCTCCATAATTTTCTTGTTCTTGCTAGATTTCTCTTTTGCTATTATCTCATAGCTAGAGCTAGCTCTGGTTCATGGATATTGAGCCCTCTTGGGGTTTTTGGGGGGTGGGTTTTTATTCTTATAAACTGCATGGCAACTTCAATTAATCAAACCAACACCAAGTCATTGCATCTCAACAAAGTCATACTCATCTTCTTAGCTTTCCTTTTGCTCATAAGCCCTACAAGTCCCATGGCTCATCATCACCTTCATGAATCCTCATCCAAGAACACTATGGTTCATTTCAAGAGGTTCGTTCTTGAACCTTCTACTCCATCTTCATCCACAATGGATTTGCATCAAGAAGCTCACAAGGGACGCAGCCACACTTCTTCTTCTCCAAGGACGAAGAGGAGAGAGTTTGGAGGTGAAGCTCATGCTGTTCCAAGTGGTCCAAACCCTATCTCCAACTAGGTGAGCAAATGGACTTTTTAGAATATAGATTTTGGGATGTGTTAATATAAGATCAATATTGGAGTTTGTGTTAGATGGAGGAAACTATCAATGGATTTTTAATTATATATATGTGTATTTCTTTTTGTAATTTCCCTTCTTTGTTTGTTTTAATCTTTCAATATATCTCCATGTTTTCAGTTTTGAAGATAGCTTTGGGTAATATAAGGAGATATTATTATTATTTGCATATATATTTTTGTACCCATCTACATATTTGCCTCACATTCATGTTCTATTTCAAGTTCTAGTGCTGTATGTATATAATATATTATGAATGGGAACATAGGAATGATAATATTCCAAAACTTAATTGGCTGCTTGTTAGCAAAAACGTGTAAAGTTTATCCTAACATATTCGTTATGTTTGAATGGCTGTCAAAAAAAATTTTCTTTTTATTAAAATTATGTGAAATTCGAAAATTACATATAAATCTATTGAGAATGTGAAAATAGCTTCTAATTAATTTTTCTAACAAAAACATGTTTTTCATTTTATTGACATTTCTATATTACTAAAAGTAATAGGTAACTAGACCAAAAATGAGAAATTCTAAATTAAATCACATTTATAAAAAAAATTTCCGAAATTGTTTCTAGCTTAGGTTTTTTTTATCAAAAATATCACATAGATTTTTTTCCCAAAACAAAATTAAGGATACTTGCAACAGTATCCCATGCACCCAACATACTCCAAAACTAAGGGATTGATTGGTTGTGTTACTATAGTGGCTGTAAAAGCTGTATTTTGTTTTAACAGTTTTGACAGTTTATTTCTATCCAATCAAGCTTTACTTTATTTTTTATCTTCTAAAGTCTTGACAGTGACTTTAATTAATAATTTTTTTCTCCTTTGTTATTTTTCAAAGCTACAATACCATGACTTTAAGTGATTTCTTTTATTAATATTAAAATTCTTTTATTTTCTTTTTTTATCAACCAAAAACCTTTTCTTTTTCATCAATTGTCTCTTTTGTATAAAAATAAATATAGAAGGATATTATTTTAGTAGATGACTTCTTTTAAATTTACTATTTTTCAATTTATTTTTAAAAAAAAATCATACGTAAAATTAGGGATAATATTTATCATAATAATATGAAAGATAAATCATTTCTCCAAATTTGGATCAATTTATCTCACTTTTTAAAGATATATTTTTTATTAAATCAACTTATGAAGAAATAAATTTAGATGAATTTAAT
>OVAN01000579.1:736-55473 GCA_900406275.1 Anastatica hierochuntica
ATATATGTATATATATATATATATGTATATATAATATTCGACAGGCAAACGAAATTTCCTTTTTTGGCCTTTTCACAAAATTTGTATGATAATATATATTTTTTTCTTTTTGATAAGAATAAAAATTGCTTTGTAATTAAGTCACTTCAGTTTGGATACTTCATACTCCAATCTTGTTTTGTTTTTTTCTTTGCAACTGTCTGAAAATCCGTAATATGGAGACAAAATGTTGGTAACATCTATTAACGTATGAGTTCTTCAAGTAACATCTTTACAAAAATAATCTAAATTTCTAGCAAAATCTTCACATTTCATCCGTATAATACTCGTTAAATAATCACACGATAACATATTTAATGTCACTATGCCAAGACTCCATTGTCTTATTAGCTAGATCACATAGAATACTAATCATAAATTATTTTGTTGGTCCATTGTATATATCCATAGATGGTACATGTTTTTAGACTCAATAAAAATAACATATTGTAGCCTAATATAAAAATATTCAATATTAAAATCATATACTTTTGTCATATTATTAGTGGTTATTAGAATACAACTACTCTTTAAGTTTCTAACAACTTATTAATTTTGTAGACTCGTGGAAATTTTGGGTTTGCCTTTGACATTAATTTAGCTACCATTGAATCAAAAAAAGCTTTTGCCAACTATTTATTTATAACTAATATTTTTTACAAATTATAGATATTAGATATATAGACCTGAAGATGAAGACATAAGAGCATGATTAATGCGGGTCTCTTAGAGTGAGGTTCTTAAGGTTGGTTAAGAGACGGTCTCTTAGTTTTTAACTAAAAAAGCTAAGAACCGTCTCTTAAATACTTTAAGAGACGGTTAAGAGACGATTCTTAGCTTTTTTAGTTAAAAACTAAGAGATCGTCTCTTAACTGACCCTAAGAACTCCACCCTAGAAGATTCGCATTAATCATGCTCTAACAATAACTAAAGTAAAAAGAGAACTTTCTCCATCAAAGTCTCTTACTCTTTACTAATGGTTCTTCATGTAGCTTTCTAACATTCAATGCTTTAACCATATACACATACACATATATATATTTATATGCATCTCTCTTTATATATATGTCTACGTGCGTGTAATAAATCTACATACTTCATCTCCACAAACATAAAAACACTCTTAAAATTCTTCTACTAAAATACAAACCTAACATCTTTGTATGTGTATGTGTGTGATATGGAGAGAGGAGAATGCTTAATGTCTATGAAGCTTAGATCGGTTCTGACAAGGCCATCTTTATTTGCGGCGGTTGAGGAGTATGGAGGCGGAGGAGGAGGCGGATGCATGTGGCCGCCGAGATCTTACTCGTGCAGCTTTTGTGGGAGAGAGTTTAAGTCAGCACAAGCACTAGGTGGTCACATGAATGTTCATCGAAGAGACCGAGCTCGTCTTAAACAACAATCATTGTCATCTTCATCAACTGACCAAACCACACATCTTGATTCTCAACAAAAACCACAACAACAACAACAAGAAGTTCTTGTTCAAGAAGAATCAAGAAAGGCCAATGGAACTAAGAGGGAGATAAGTAATGTTTTAGAAAGTTCCATGAAAAGATTTGAGACTTATAACAATGATCATGAAGTCAAGACTGACTTATCTGTTGGTCTAGTGAGTTCCGAGTTTGATACTAAGAAGAAACTAATAGTGAATGGATCATCTTCGTCGTCAAAGAGAGCAAAGAAAGATGTTTCAAGATTGCCAATGATGTTAGGGTTGGTCATTGGAGTCTCCAGGATCAATGGTCATCATGAAGAGTTGGATCTTGAGCTAAGACTAGGAGTTGATACGTCAAAAGGTTAACTATAGCCTAAGTAACATTAATAATAGTTAATGTGATTGCTAAAATGAAGAAGTTAAATTTTCTCTAAGAGTTAAGAGTGAAAAAAAAGAGAATAGGTTCTATAGTGTTGGCTTTGATATAGTAATGTTAAATCTCATGGAAAGTCGACACGTCTAGTCTTTTACTCGTTAACAAGACAAGTCAAATCTTATTATTACAAATACTCAAAACATATGCACAATGCACATAGAAAATATTGAAATCCAAATAATAATTCGTTAGAAAATTTTCACTTGGTATTTACATGTGAACTCATAATAATCTTAAGAGAAATTTGAGACAAAGTATATATATCATATAGTTTTAGGAGGGAAGTTTACAAAAGAAGCAAACTAGTATGGATATTATTCTAGCTAATAATTAGCCATAGTCTTAAAAGCTTAGAGCATCATTATCGCGGGTTATAATCGCGTTTTTTTAGGGGGTGGGTCCCATATTTTTTTTAAACCGGTTCTAAAAATCACCAGATAAGAAACGATTTCGGAAAGTTTCTTGTGTTGTTCGCGGGCCCCACCGACACATGGCGGCCCGCGATTGGTTCTTTTTTTTAAAAATGTTTAATCAGTAGAAAAAAAAAGAGAAAGTTAAGAAACTCAACTGGGTTTTTTGCGATAAAGATGCTCTTATATATGCTATCTATGTCTTATTATGTAAGTCTTTTAAATTAAAAGGGAAAAATAAACAATCTGACATATTTATATTAATTATATCTAAACATAAATAATTTAACTAATAATAATTTTTCAGTTATTATTGGATTAAATACATTAAAAATTTATATAGATATTTTAGAAACTTATAAAATGGAACACGGAATTTTTTTTGGTTAACAGGAAAATACACTATCAAAGTATTAATGATTCAATGAACATAAGAGGGTGATGAACATATGATTATTATTTGGTTATCAGTTTCACTCCACTCCACTTATGCAGATATGAACATACTACACATACAAACATACATTAATACTACTAAATTATTTTTGTTTGTATAATCATAGCTACATATAAATATCTTGAGACAACGACCATGATTCTTGAGCTTATTAATGCAAGGAACTTAACTTCAATCAAATTCAAAATTCTAGTATAGACTTTGTTTAGTTGTTTGGTTATTTTAGTTCTATCATTGTTTGTAGTTTCGGTGTGAAGTTCTAACCTCCGGTTTATAGCTCTGGGATTGTATTTGTATGACCGCCGATTTTATATTTGCACTTTGTTTAATCGTATAATAAAATTTCAAATGAAAAACAAAATCATGAATACATATAAATATTTTACTTCTGACCGTGGGAGTAACGATGGTAAAATCTAATTAAAGGAAGTGAAAGTGGTCATTTCACAATTTACTTCTCTTGATATGAACACATACAAACGTTTGTATTTTGTACTTTTAGAATTATATTTTATGTGTTTTTTTCTCCTCACTTTTAATTCACCTATGTGCTATATATTTAATATATAGTGTTATTACTAACTTAAATCAATTACGCCAACCACTAAACTGTTTACAGAAATTTGCTTTTTTATTAATTCAACTATACTATTATACTTCCTAAAATTATTTCTACTCAACTATACTTATGGTATATATACAGTGTAACATGTTCCAACTTCAGAGTATTAATTGTATATGGAGATAGAAAATGAATAAATAAACAAAAGTGAAGAGAAAGAAAGAATGAAACCGATGGTTATAAAGGAAACTAATGGAGATGCATGCAACAAACTTCAACGTTGTCTAAAAGAGGAAACTTCATGAGATATGGCTTTTGACTTAAATATTACAAAAGCATGCAAACAAAACTGAACTAAAAGTCTACAAAAAAACAGAGAATTTAAAAGAACTTCAATTTCTGCAACTGCAATTAAAAGGAGAATTTAAAACAAAAATATATATAAAGTGAATATTAAAAAAAAGAGAATAAAAGGAATTTATGTCATAACTTGTAACCACTAAACGTAACATCATTTCCTCTTTTAGAAACTTTACTTGTGAATATTCAATGTGCATTTTCATTTTCAAACCCTAGTGTACCCCAAAGTTATTTGGTGTGTTTTATATATAACACCTATATACACAAATAAGTAATGTGAAAAGCTATATTCTTTTGTTGTCTTTGCTTTCTCATTCAAGAAACTCAACTTGAAGTTTCACTATCATTATTGTAAAGAGGTCATATGTATAACAAAAGCATACAATAAGAAAGTGAAAGGTTTAAAGATAGGGTGGCAAATAGGTGACTTCTTTAGTGTAAATAAGATAATAGAGAGAGAGGTTTTAAAGAAGAACTCAGAGAATGCACATGCTCATGCCTTTGCTCCTCTTAACATTCATTCATTTTAGCTCTTTTCTTTAATGATTTGTCTATTAGAATTTACTAGTTTAGTAACCTTTCTCTTCTTCTTGTTTCAATGTACTTTCCCTTTTTGCCTCTTTTCTTTTTTCTGCTTTGCATACACCCTTCACAAACCGTGTGCATTAAGATGCATCCAAAGTCAAATGGGAAAATCACTATTTATTTATTTATTTTTAAGATTTTATCATATAGTTTATTTCTTCTTTTTGCATTATGAATATTGAGGTTGAGGTCGTGTCATTATTAATCTTAGGGCTGAGCAAAAATAACTAGAACCGAAAAATTAAATTGAAAAACCGAAAAAAAGTCGAACCGAAACAGAACTAGATTTATAAAATATATGAATTGTTCTAATTTTTGAGAATTGAAAGAACAAAAACCAAATCAAAGCGAAATATTTCGGATAACCAAAAATAACCGAAAATTAATTTTCAAAAACACTCAAAAGTATCAGAAAAACACCATAAAATACTTGAAGATACCCGAAAATATATATTCAAATGGTTACTAATTGAGTTGGAACCGAACCAAGCCAAAACCGAAACCAAATCGAATCGAAAATCTTTTGGTTTTAATATATTTCCAAAACTCGAGACCCGAACCGAAGAACCAAATGCCGAACCATAGTTAGTCTTTTACACCAATCTGAAGGCCTAATTAATTTATGGGTCTTAGTGTGTGTAATTCAAGGCAGAGACCAAACTAGACTTAATGGGCCGTTACTTTAGGCCCAATAAGAATATATCCACCAGAGTTTGCGCCAACAGCTTCACTCCCACACCACAAAAAAGACACAGAGCACAGTGAGATTACAGGAGGAGAGAGTGCGCGACAATGGAGAGTAGAGACAAACGATGGTCCCTCGCCGGAAAAACCGCTTTAGTAACCGGAGGGACTCGTGGAATCGGGTTTGATTTCGATCCTTCGCTTCCATTTCTCGCGGCAAAGTTTCGAGCTTGATTGATAATGGCGATAACAAATGAAAGGCGATTCCTTTTTTCTCGTTTCTTTGTTTTCATGATTTGGGTTAACTTGTGATTGTTCCGAGACTTCTGGGTTTGTTTGAATCTCTATGATTGATACATTTGAATCGAAATCTGTAGAAAATTGTGACTACTTGAGTATCAAATTGGTTAATCTCATGGGTATGATACTATACTCTTTAGGCGAGCAATAGTGGAGGAACTTGCGAGATTTGGTGCAATGGTTCATACTTGTTCAAGGAACCAAGAAGAGCTAAAAGCATGCTTGGATGATTGGAAATCGAATGGTTTAGTGGTCTCTGGTTCGGTTTGTGATGCTTCGGTTAAGGATCAGAGGGAGAAGTTGATTGAAGAAGTTTCGTCTGCCTTCAATGGCAAGCTCAACATCCTTGTAAGTTCTTTGCATTAGCTCTTAGTGTTCTTATGAGTTCCTTATCCGGCAGAACAATCTTCGAAATGGTTTAGACTTGTGGTGATTTTAGCTCGAGTGATCGTTAATTTAACCATATGTAGTAAGGCTTGTTGATCATAAGGCACAAGTTACGCGTTTGAATCATTAGTCACTTTGAAGATTTCTAAATTTTGTTTTGTGTATTCAGATAAACAATGTTGGAACTAATATAAGGAAACCAACAGTTGAATACTCGAGCGAGGAATATGCAAAACTCATGTCGACCAACTTAGAATCGGCTTTCCATTTATCCCAAATTGCACATCCGCTTCTAAAAGCATCTGGGGTTGGTAGCATTGTGTTCATTTCCTCTGTTGCCGGGCTTGTGCATATTCGTAGTGGATCTATCTACGGTGCAACTAAAGGTCAGTCATTAATCAGAGAAACCGAAGATAAAGGATGGTAAGATTAGATAAGGATGAGGTTTGTTTTTTCTCAGGAGCACTTAATCAGCTTACAAGAAATCTAGCTTGCGAGTGGGCAACCGACAATATCAGAACCAATTGCGTGGCACCGTGGTACATCAAGACCTCACTTGTGGAACCGGTATCGCTTTCTAGTACTCTACTATGCCCTAAAGTAATGCATTACAGAACATTTTCCCCTTAGATTGATAACGTCGGAGGAGGAAAAGATAACCAAACTGAACCAAATTCGAATTGAAACGTTTAAACTTTGAACCGGAACCGAATAAAATGTATTTATAACCGGATTAGTTGATTGTCCACATTTAAGAAAGAGCTTTGGATGATGACATGATGTTATGCAGCTACTTGAGAAGGAAGGTTTTGAGGAGGCGATAGTTTCATGTACCCCGCTTGGCCGCGTTGGAGAACCAGAAGAAGTTGCGTCGCTGGTTGCTTTCCTCTGCCTTCCGGCAGCTTCTTACATCACCGGGCAGGTGATTTCTGTCGATGGAGGACTCACCGTCAACGGTTTCAACTACGTTATGTAGCTTACCGCAACTTAAGTAATAAAGTATGAAGCTTTTGCCCATTGCTCTTGTTGGTCTTTGTGGTTTATAAATTTGGATTAGCGTTTGTGACATCTTTAAAATCTCTAATAATTTTTTCAAATTCGTTTCCAAGTCCCTAAATTTATCCAAAAATTCCAAAAGCCTACGAACTAAACTAACCATTGATCAAAAGAAGCCCCGGAAAATGTCAAGTTCTTTTGCCTTTACTCCTCCTCCTCTTCTTGGTACGATGCTTATCAAAAGAGTCGATATGATGCGAGTCAAAAGATTCAAACCGCTTTTCGCATAAGAGGACCCTGTAACTTGCGTGAGGTCCTTCAGCGGTTTCACGTAAGCTCGTGTGCCAATTCATTGCGTTTCCAATCTCTTGAAGCTCACTCATCACATTAATGGTGTCCCTTATGTATACATGTCCTCCAGGTCTCAAAATCCGGTCCATCTCTAACATTATCGTTGTCATGTTGCACCTGAACAAGACACACATCATGAAAGACATCTTATTCACCAAAGCCTTTGAGAGTTTGTTTGCATTGTGGAAAAAGTAAAGATGATGGTTCTTACCGTTTTCTCTCGATGGAAAATAGACCCGCAGCGTGAAGCAAATCATAGGTTCTTGGGTAAGTATCAAACGGTTCACACCTGACATTAACGAGGAAAACCATGACAACGATCAAAGACATGGCATCGGATAACGGTTCTGTAAGATTTTTGGAGTGAAGGAGTCTTTATACCAATCGTGCCTTACTCCTAGTAGTCCACGGTCATATATAACAGGTAGTGTGTTAGGACCACTGACCGGGACAACGTTGAGAACCCAACAATCAACCTTCAGCTCAGCTAATGCAGCGGAAAATCTACAAGGAAGAAAGAATTAATAACTAAGGAATGTATGATGAAGAAGCCATTTCAGCTGTGTGTAATGATAGTGTATTGCGGGAAGAAAAGTACCCGCCAAATCCAGCTCTCATATCCAATACATTTCGTCCTATCTGCTTCCAGTGAAGTGCATTTACATAATTCGATATTATTTCGTTCCAGTACTTTGATTCAGCCATAAAGAGCTCCTTTCGGGCTATGTAAGAATCGATTTGTACAGTCTGAAGCCTATCCGGTGGTGTCTGTAAACGTGTTGGCCAAGGAGCAAGATTTGCTCCGTATCCATGATTATCAATCCTAGTGATGCATGCCTTAAGATCTACATACCTAAGTTAATCACAGAGGAGATCTTAGAACCAGTGAAAGGTGACCACTCTCTAAGAAACAAGAAGTTTCAAAACAGAACAAATTTTGGCTCAAAGAACAGATGCAAGACTCAACAAGTAAAAGTCGAACACTGACATCAAAGATTGGCTCGATTTTGATATTTTATTTGACAGCTAAAAGAAGCGGAAAATAAGGGATCACAAACATACCAAACTCTATCGGGATCATCTTCAGAGCTGCACAAAGGAGGCATGACTGCAGCATCACGACTTAGATAACAAGTGTTATTTGTAGGCTTCTGCCAGATAGCTAT
The DNA here is from genome assembly GCA_900406275.1 of Anastatica hierochuntica. Lineage (NCBI taxonomy): Eukaryota > Viridiplantae > Streptophyta > Magnoliopsida > Brassicales > Brassicaceae > Anastatica > Anastatica hierochuntica. The sequence goes on from OVAN01000579.1 coordinate 8,911, forward strand.
ATATCCTTCCTTCTTGACGAGAACCCAACACAGCCTAGTGGTAAGGTTAAGCATCTCTGAAAAAAACAAAAAAAAAGTCATACTAGCATCAAATGCCTTTTTATAGTACCTACTCTTATTCATCAGAATTATCGCAAAACTAAAACCGAAGAATAAACTAATTCGCCAGTGTCACGTAGGTAATAGTTCTAAAAGTTTCCTCCGAAGAAAAATCTAGACTTTGTCAGCCAAAAGAGCATCAGTTGGAATGTCTGTAATAAAATCATATAGTTACTGGAAAATGTGATGCTAAAGTGGAATACTAAGCTGCATTGGATGATACCTTCCCATTGTTCTTCCAAGGCCTTTTCATGCTTGTATACAGGTTGTGCTGCCCAGACAAAATATCCTCCGGCACGAAGCATCCTATTGACTTCAAGGAGCAAGATTCCATCTTCATATAAAAGAAAACGAAAATACAGGAGAATATGTCAGTAGAACATCAGAAAAAAACTTGATGCTAAGTTTGGAAGGATGGTTACAAGTTTGTTCAACTGAATTGGTGTAAGATCAATTCAGTAACTTTGTAATAAGTAAAATCAGTGGCATAAAAAAGAACAGCATACCATCACGAGTCCAGTTGATTCTACATCTTGAACAATGAACCAAATCAAAAGCTTGGCTCGGGTACAACAATCTCCGTGTTGTAAATGCTGCAACCATTGCAGGAACACCACGCTCAAGAGCAAACTGTATCTGATTCTCATGAACATCTTTTGGAGCTATAGACATAGTCAAGACATTTCGCGACATTAAATAAGCTCCAAAACTTGCCACACCGCATCCAATGTCAAGAACAACTCGTGTACGATTACCAAAGCTGATTTCAGGAATCATCTACAACATACACAAGACAAACAAAATGCCATAACTTCAGATTAAACTGAGCACATATGCAGCAAAATAACGATTTACACGAAATATTCAATCAACCTGAGAGATCTGATCCAAGTACTTATCAGCGCCGTGTATAAACTGAGTACCACCACCAGGAAACTTAAATTTATCATTCTCTTTGTAAATCCAATTCTGACCACCTTTGTCTTCGACAAGCCGAGTATGAGGAACGTTGTTGAACCAAACCTATAAGCAAAATCACAACTTCCATTAGACAAAAAATGTCATCAATGTGTGAGTCCAAATGCTCAAATGAACAGAGAGCGTTATGAAACCTCATCACGGCTTCTCGGCCATGGAATTGGAAGACGATAACCTTTCGGAATCGGCACCGTGCAGTTCAATCCCTCTTTAGGACAATGCCGCTCGAATCGTTCTCCTCGCGCCGTCGTATTGAGCCTATTGATAGCTTCTACATTATCTAAACAAGGAATGTAATCACTCATATTCTCTGGACAGATCTCGAATTTCTTCACAACAACTCTCGCCGTGGTAGATTCGGTGACTGTGCCACCGTCTGATTCCGTCTCATTCCCTAAAGTCTCCGCCGATTCAGTATCGTAATCTCCAATCTGGAACTCATCGGACATTGTTCCGTTCTCACTGACGATCCCAAACACCTTGATGTCAACGGAATCCGGCGGAGGCGGCGGTGGAAGAGACGGAGGCAAAATCGGCGGATCCGGGCGATTCTCGTTGATCAAATCGGAGATGTTATAACTCTTTCCGAAATCAGGCGAGAGAGCAACGACGGGGGATCGAGAAGGTCCGGCGGAGAAAAATATGAGGCGGCGTAAGTCATCCTCAGACCAATGTTTACCGAGGAAGAAACATGCAACAGAGAGCAAAACAAAGGCGGAGATCTTAAAGGAAGTAGAGTTTCTTAACGGATTTATACCTACGAAGAGCTTCTTCATTAGCTTCGTGATCTTATAAGCATTACCTAATTTTCGATTTTGGCGAGAAAGTTTCTTAAAAATTTTCCCGGGAAATTCTCTAAAGCTCTCTGCTTGTGAATGTGACAGTGATGACGAAATGAATCTTCAACCTAATTAATAAGCTTATAAACTTCTTTAATTTACAAAACAAGGGCTTCTATTTTATTGTTTTTCAAAATAGTCCTATCTTTTTTCTTTTTCTTATTTTCTCAACGAAAGTGTTGATTTGTCCACAATTAACCTTCTATTACGTCAAAACGAGTCTTTTAGTGGGCCAAAAGGCCCGACCCGGCCCAATTAGACTCAACCCGAGCCGACCCGACTCGTAGTTTTAGCGCGGTGGTGAAGGGAGGCAACAAAAGCCCTCGGAGACAATTTTCTCTCCCTCTCCGCCTCACTCTTCAAGCCAGTTTTTGAGCTCGAAACGCTAAAAATGGCGACTCTTGTACGTCGCGCAGCGATGCAGCTTCTCGGGCACTGCGGAAAAAACCGTTCTTTTGTTTATTCGATCCGGAACAAGTCGTGGGTCGCTCACGGTCGCCGGGAACATCTGCCGCCGTCATTTCCACGGAATATTCCATTTTCGACGTCGGCGAAAAAGAGAGCTTCCACGACCGATCCGCTTCTCCGAGTGATTGAAACGGAGATTGGATTCGCTGAGCAAGCTGATGATTACGATCGAGTAAGCCCTAAAACCACCATTTTCTTGTGTATTTTAAAGCTCTGTTTCAATGTCAATGGTGTGTATTTCATCTCTCTGTTTCTCCATTTTTGTGTACAAAAAGGTTGAAGAAACTCCAAGTGGCTTCCCTTTCAAAATGGAAGACAAACCAGGAGGAAAGACTGTGACTTTGACTAGAGAATATCAAGGAGAGAGTGTTAAAGTTGAAGTACATATGACTAATCTTGTGACTGGTGATCAAGAAGATGATGAAGATGACGACGAAGAAGAAGAAGCGAATGAAGAAGGCGAAGACGAAGATGATAAGCCAGAGAAGCCGAAGCAATCGAATGTGCCTCTTTTAGTAACTCTTTCCAAGAAGATAGGACCTAGTTTGGAATTCAGGTGTACTGCTTATCCAGATAAGATTGTGATCAAGGACATGTGGGTTACATATCCTGATGATCCATCCAAGGATGAACTTGCCTATGAAGGTCCTTCTTTCAGGTAACTAGCCTAAAGTTCTCGACTTTTAATGTAACTTGAACCGAAGTAATGATCTATGTGATGGTTGATCTCTGCAGGGTTTTGGATGAAAAGCTAAGGAAAGCATTTCATAAGTATCTTGAGATTAGAGGGATTAAGCCGAGCATGATCAACTTCTTGCATGAGTATATGATCAACAAAGATAGTAAAGAGCACTTACTTTGGTTGAAAACCCTCAAGAACTTTGTCAAGTCTTGAGAAAAAGATTAAACACCTTTTGTTTTCAGATGCCTTTTGTCTTTTCTAAATTTTGTACTTGAAACACCATTTCAACTTTGCTAGGTTCTATAAGCAACATTACACCAATTAGAAGAAACTTGGTCAAAGTATTTCAAGTGAATCTCTATTCTGTCTGCAATTGTTAACCATGACAGTGGAAGCTGATATTCATTCGACAAAACAAAGATAAGTTCGCTTCAGAGTACCGGCCTAGATTGCTAGAGTAATAATACTAAATATATGAATAACTGCAGCCATGGTTGAGGCAAAGCATGCCCTTACTTGACAATATGATGGCTGCTTTTGTTGCTGCTAGATTTCTAGAGGTCCTGTGACTCAAAGTTCACTGTAGTTACGCCAAACAGCCCGAAATTCTTCACGGAATGTATTCAAGCGTGCCTTGAGGTTCGGGGTTCTCACGCTTGCATGAAGAATGATCACTATGGAGAGAAAATCTCATGTCAAAAACTAAACACCCCATCAAAGGACATCTACGATTAAACGAGTGAAGTGACTTACAGAATAGTGCAGTGAGAAGTGCATAGAGAACCCACAACAAACCACAGGAAGAAAACCACATGACAAGACTGGCTATATACACAAGTAAATCAAGAAATTGATCAGTCTTGACACCAATGTTGTATCATCAATAGGAGGAGGAAATTAGACAACAAGAGATACTGAGTTATTCAAGTACCTGTGAGGAAAATAACGACGAATACCCATCGTGGTTTCCCACAAACATATACTGTCTTTCTTGCTGCTGATCTCCCACGGATGACAGGCCTAGAAGTGCTCACATAACAAAGAGATGTAACTAAGTACCGTCTTTATTATATCTTCTTAGAAAATAAATTTAAAAGGAACTCACATGTGAGGAGGCCTCATTTTTGCAGCCATATGTGGAGAGAAATGCCTAATAGTCCTTATAAACTTCTCGTTAAAACTAGCCGCAAAACTGTATAAGAAAACAGTTAACCCCCCTTAAGTTTATTCATCCCACAGATTCATCATACTACAATACTTGCGGATCAACACTAAGCATATAAAAACTGGCAGCAACATTGCATCTGAACATGAACATCAAACCGCCACAAGCCCAGAGCGGGAATGAAACAACAAACCACCTTTAAATACTCAGATTTCAAAATACAAAATCATATAACCTAACAACTCCAATCCTCTAAATCCCTTCAAGAGCAACCATTGAACGAGAAGGAGCCTAAAATCTTTCAGTTCACACGAAAACCAATGGAACAAGCCACCACAAAACACTCAAATTTCACAAATCACAGATCATATAACCTATTGAGATTCAAAAGCAACCAACCACTGTATACAAAGGAGCCTAATATCTTACGATTCACACGAACCCTACAACAACTTCACATACACTACCATGAAGCAGAGATGATACCTGTCGTTAAGAAAAGCTATGCTTAAAGCTGTAAAAGCAGCACCCACAATAGCCAATGGTTTTGTAATAAGAGCAAGGCCTGATTCAATTTGTTAACAATGATGAGACATGATCTTAATCAAAACCCAAAACACCCAAAATTAGAGCTTAAAAAGCAAAGAGCTTTCACTTACCCAGAACGAAAATCACCAATATGAAGTAATTCGTCCTATAGCTGCAACATGATAAAATCAAGTCACAAAAGGAACATAAGATCTCAACATCAAAAATTTGAGATCTTACAAGTAATCGAGACAGAGATCGAGTAATTACTAGTAAAGATTGCATTTTAGACGACTCTTCCACTTAGAGAAAGATCGAGGGAAAGCGAATCTAGAGAAGAACTCGCTGAAGGAACGAGGAGGAGTCGACCATTCAACTTCTCTTAACGCTTCGATCACATCTTCAGCAGCTACGTTGTCCCAATCCATATCTCTTCGCTTCGTCTCTTCCTCTTTCTCAGAATCTGATAGACACAAAGATGAATCCTTTATCTGCTTTGAAGACGAACCAATCGAAGAAGCTCCGATGAGTTTTCCGATTCGAATGTTTGTGTTTGTTGTTGCTCAAGAGAGACAATCAATGGCCCTACACACGTGTGGGATTAAGTTCTCACGTGCGAGACGAATCAGCCTTAATAAAGGTTTGGACCAGGGATCCAAGCCCATTAGAGTGTTTCAAAATTTCAGATCCGGTTCGAATCGGACCTTTCAAATATTCGGTTTACGAATTTTTTGAATTTTTCAGATTTTTTGGGTTAAAACGGATATTTTTTTATCTAAAATATTCATTAACTATTCAAATATATTTTTAAAATTTAAATATTTTAAAAAATCAAGATACAACCTATAATTTTTAAACAATTTAAGATGAAATACAAAATATATATATGAAATTGAATATTTCGTTATTTATTTATGTTTTGAATATTTATTTAGAATATTTAGTCAGATAGTTGGTATAATTAGTTAGGTGTTTATTTGTGTTTTGGATATGGATTCGGTTTTGAATTTTTAGATTTTCGGATAATCATTCGGCATGGATAATATTCGATATTCGAATTACGGTAAGACAAGATCTATTCACGTTTTTATGTCGGATTTGATTAGGATATTCGGGTTAATATACTCGAATATTTGGTTACTTATCGAGGTTTTTAATATTTATTTAGGTTAAATATGTGCAAACTAAACAGGGAAAATTTAAAAAATAATAAAGTTGTGTGCAAACTAAACTGGGGAAAATTAAAAAATACCAAAATTGTCTGAGCCCGGGTTCGAACCGGGGACCTCTAGTGTGTGAGACTAGCGTGATAACCGACTACACCACCCAGACATTTTGTTCATAGTATTTGTTTTTCAGTAATCTCACATAGCATGATACTGTGTTGCTCTTCCTTTTAAATAAACGCACTGTAGTTGACAGTGTAGAGAGACAACAGAATGTTTGCTGTTTATTCTGTACCTTTCACCACATCGTGCCGTTTGAGCTCTGCGTTTCTCTTCCACCTCTCGATTCCTGCCGCACTACGGCTCCACCACCACCATCATCACTACTACTACAACAAGCCGCCACAACTTGCATCTCTCTCTTCTTCTCAGGTTTCTCTCTCACTTTCTCTCTCTTTTTTCCCGAGAATCTCGGAGAAATTTTCGTTTCGGTATATTCTCACTCGGTTCTGTTTCAGATTCGTTCGCTAAGAGAGCAGATCGACATGGCAGCTCAAGGTTTTGTTGATCTCTAGCTCTTCGTTTACACGAATACTTATACTGAAGTTATCGGATCGAGTTCTCACTTGTTTTTTGTTTTACAGGCGATTATGAAGTGGTGAAGCAAAGAGCAGGAGGAGGAGGAGATTCGTATGAGGAAGCTTTAGCTGCTTTGTCTTCGCTAATCACAAAGCGAAGTCGTGCTGATAAGAGCAACAATGGAGATCGGTTTGAGTTAGTGTTTGATTATCTTAAGGTTTTTTTTTTTTCTCTTTTGTGATTATTAGTCTCCTTCGTGTTGCATCTTTGTTTTGATAATTTCTGCTGAACGTTACTGTTTTTTTTGTAAATCGATTTGAAGATGCTTGATCTTGAAGAAGCCATTTCGAATATGAATGTTATTCATGTGGCTGGAACTAAAGGCAAGGTACATGAACTAAGTCATCTTTTAGATATTGTTTAGAAGTTGATTCTTCTTTTGAATTCGTGAAGCTTGTTTTAGTTCTCTACGTTGCTTGTGAAGATAATTACTGTGTGATGAATCCTCTTATAACAACTAATATTATTCGTGTTTTTAATGTGGCGTGAAGGGATCCACATGTGTGTTTACAGAGTCTATTTTACGAAACTATGGCTTCCGAACTGGAGTCTTCACTTCACCTCACCTCATTGATGTCCGGGAAAGATTTCGTTTGGATGGGTAAGTATTTCTATATTTGTTGGATTTCTTTAGAAATGATATATCTCCGTTCATAGAAGCAGAAACTCGATTGTCGACAATAGTTTGGTAGATAACTCTTTTGCGGAGTGTTTTTTTTCCCATTTTCCCCATTAGTTTTGGCATGTGTGTGACATAGACTCTTGATTTAACAAGTAGGAACCCAAAAGTAGCAAATGAGGCAGTTAATCTCTGCTTTGCTTTTGTCTTTTCTGAAAATTGGTCTTTTTCGCGTAGGCTGATGTCTTCTTTTGATGCAGTGTGGACATAAGCGAGGAGAAATTTTTGGGTTATTTCTGGTGGTGCTATAACAGGCTTAAGGTATGTTCCAACAAAAGAAGATTCGGTTATTTGAATCTTTTGAACTCATCTTCTGTAGTTTAGGTTTCTCGATTGACTAGTAATGAAAAGGCCGAGACAATGTGATAGAAGCATATAGCGCCCTTTTGCCTCTGAACATTTGTTATCTTTTATGAGCTTAAAATGAAAGTGCTTTGTGCTGAAATTGGATTATTTATTTACTGCTTAACTAAGTTTGTCCACCTGATTTAATCAGAAATGTTCTCATTTGAACTATTTTCCTCGAGGGGTAGTGATGTTGACAAGGATATGTATAGTGCCCCTCCCTATATCTTGTTGGAATCACTTTGAAAATGGAACGAACTTTATTTTTTTGACTCAAACTATGTGGTTGCTGACTATTTGATTTGCAGGAGAAAACTAATGAAGAGATACCAATGCCTACGTATTTCCGCTTTCTTGCTTTGCTAGCTTTTAAAATATTTGCTGCTGAAGAGGTTTGATGCCAATCTTTTACCTTTGTTGAGCATTTTCTTACCCAGTGACACTATAGCTGTGGAAACATCCTTTTTCTCTTTACTGGTCTAAGGTTGTTGCCTCTTGCTTCTTTATGCAGGTAGATGCTGCCATATTGGAGGTAGGATTAGGTGGGAAGTTTGATGCCACCAATGCGGTATGTTTTACCTTTTTCCTTGGCTGAAATGCTTTTGTCTCCAAAGAGAACATATCCCTTTAACTAACATCCAAGGTTTCGCTAAGAAAGAGGAAACCTGAAATCTGACTAAGTTTCTAACCATCTACATATTTTTAATTGGTTCAGGGGAAAATTATTTGAAAATCCTAGAAAAGGTCGAAACTCAAATCCTGAATTAATCAAACATTAAAGCCTATAGTATCATCCTAAAAAGACTCCAACTACTAAAATATGGATTACTTTCAGAAAGAGTGTAAGTACTATTTTCTTGTGCCTAATAAGTTCCCATGGGGATTCACTCTTGACATGTTACAGGTTCAGAAACCTGTGGTGTGTGGTATTTCTTCGCTTGGATATGACCACATGGAAATTCTAGGTTTGTAACGCTGGAATCTTCTCATGCATGCCATACAAATAATTCTATAAAAGTGTTATCCATTATCCATATCTCTATTTTCTTTAGTTACAGTTCTTTCGTTTGATATATAACATGATTTCTTGTCTCTGTGGGATTTATCACAGGTGATACACTTGGGAAAATTGCTGGTGAGAAGGCTGGAATTTTCAAGGTGGCTATATTTAAATTTAATGGATCATTCCTTTGAGTAACATGGTAACACTCTTCATGGTTGCCCCATCTTGTACATTTTCAGCTTGGAGTTCCAGCTTTCACAGTGCCCCAACCTGATGAAGCTATGCTTGTCCTTGAAGAGAAAGCTTCCAAATTAGATGTACGCTCTATTTTAATTGTTGAGCCCTATGGTTAGTAAACTTAGCATACAGTGTTTGCGCATATAGTTTTGGTTTATGAGCTGCTTGGTCAATCGTAGCATGTTAGATGCACCATTCATTTTACAGTGAAAAATAAGAAATCAGTGCGTATACAGATAGGTGCATTAGTTATAGTCCCATTCTAGTTTTTTTGATCGGTGAAGGTAAGTGTGGGTGCTTTTGCGGAGATTCAACATTCTATTGCTATTGACATGTTACGAAAGTAATACTGGGTCTGGGTGTTTCTGAAGAAGCTTTACCATTGTATTGACAGGTAAAACTTGAAGTGGTGCAACCACTAACTGCAGGGCATTTAAGTGGTCAGAAACTTGGCCTTGATGGGGAGCACCAATATCTCAATGCTTGTTTAGCAGTTTCACTTGCCTCTACCTGGCTTCGGCATATCGGTAAACTTGAAGTTCCGAGTCTGACTCAGATGGTAAACTGCTCTTTCCTGTCTCTGTTTACTGCTTAGTTTGTAACATAACATTATCCCTTGCATTTCATCATTTCTTGCCAATGAACACAGTTTCTACATTCTTCTTTGTATTAGAGTATTCTGCCTGAGAAATTCATCAATGGGTTAGCTACAGCGAGTTTGCAAGGACGTGCACAGGTCGTCCCTGATCAATTTGTTGAATCTCGGACATCAGGAGATCTAGTATTTTATCTGGATGGAGCTCACAGTCCTGAAAGCATGGAAGCATGTGCGAAATGGTTTTCCCTTGCCGTTAAAGGTGGCAACCAGACACAGAGCTCAGAACATTTGGTTAATGGCTCCGCACAGTCCTCTAATAATATTCGGTCTGGTGAAACCTGCCGGCAGGTAAGGCCCCACGGGGTTTTTTGCTCTGTCGTGGGTCTATAATTCACACAAGGGACCCAATGAATGCAATGAGCGAAAACTATTTTTCTCCGTGGTTCTTCAAACTTTGCATCTGACTGATTTTGCAGATATTGTTGTTCAATTGCATGTCAGTTCGAGATCCGAATCTGCTCCTTCCGCATCTAAGGAATACATGCGCAAACTACGGTAAGCTCTTGTGTTTTTAGTGTGTATGGAGAGAAGTTTTTTAAAAGATGAAAAATGTAAAAACATTGGCTGAGTTATGTGTAGGTATCCGTTTCACGAAGGCATTGTTTGTACCAAACATGTCGGTGTATCACAAGGTCGGTACCGTGGCTAATTTGCCAGAGAATGATCCACAGGTTGACTTATCATGGCAATTCACACTTCAGAAAGTCTGGGAAAGCCTTCTCCAAAGTGAAAGAGGTTTGCAAAACAAAACATTTGTATCAAAACACTAAGTCTTGGTGATTCGTATCCCAACTTTTTTCGGGTTATTTTGGGAACGCAGAAGGAGAAGAAGAAGACAGTGAAAGCAGCGGGAACAACAGTGAAGTGTTTACTTCACTGCCAATGGCAATAAAATGGCTAAGGGATAGTATCCATGAGTCTAGCTCACCCACACGTTTCCAGGTACAATTGATTTGGGTTCATATGGTTTCGATTTTTTAAACCGGAAGTAACCGGATACGGTTTGGTTGGGTGTATTTGTGTGCAGGTTCTTGTAACAGGCTCGTTACATCTAGTGGGAGATGTACTGAGATTGATTAGAAAATGAAAGAGAAACAAACACACACACGTTACTTTACTCAACAGTTTTAATAGAGGACGACCTCTATAATCAAAATCTTTATTTTGTAGTATCAATTTTGTTTTTGCAACTCAACTAAAAATATATATATTTACGTGTTTTTTTAGCAAGTGTCGTGCAACATAGTCTCTGACTTTTTGGAAATTTTTAGAAATTACAAAGTTATGGGAAATTTTACACTAAATTCTACATGTATATATAAATATATGTATAAAATTTATTATAAATTTTCCAAGATTTCATGTAAATTTTAAGGACTTTGTTGTGTATGTTACTTGAAATATATCTATCACTAAAAATTATTTTAATCTAAAGTAAAGGTTAAGCTGTCCTTAGTCTCTAAGCTAATCATTTTCGAACCTTTCGCGAAAACAAAGAGGTGTTTTCACATAGCAAAGCAATAGCACAAAACCAATGAGTTCCTTGAGATCAAAATCCATCTTCTACGAGCCGAAAAGCAGCTCACGATATATGCGAGAATGCGAGATGATAGTAGATCAATCACTCAGCCTTAGCCAGAAACACACAAAAACTAGAAAACCGTTGAAAAGTTCTCTCTTTCGATGTTCGATTCCAAGTAGGCAACAACAACAACAACAACAAAAAGATCCATTCTTTGTACAGTGACTCTGCTTTATCAAAGAGATCATATTCCAAAACAATTGGATAGAATCTGTTTGAATCCACAAGCTTAATATTCTAGACATCAAAAGATTTCACAAGAACCATATCTCACAGAATCATTCTTCTTCCCCATTTCAAATCCATCATACAAAACATGTTCCTATTTGCATCATAACCCATCATCGAGTAAAAGCATAAAGCATAAGAGAAACATAGATGAAAAGAGCAGAAGGAACCAGAATCAGAAGTGGCACAATAGCTGCATAAGCATGACCACTTCCACCACAACCTAAAGTTCCAAGCTTGATCTGAACAACATTAATCAAAGCCAACATGAGAAACCCACATCCGAAAACCGAACCCAAACCCGAAACAACCATTCCTAATCTCAGAGCCGTCTTGTTCACATAGTAAACCACCGGATCGATCCGAGTCGAGAAGTGAAACGAAGCGGCTATGTTAAGCTTCATAGCTTGTTTGAGACCTAAAGCTATTAAGCTCGAGAACAAGAAGGAAGCGAAGGAGTAGACATGGAAGGCAACGAGATTCTCCGTCATACGAGCTGTTGGTTTGCAATTAGAATCGGTGACGAGACTGTTGTCTGGATCTGTTGGGTTCCAAGATAATCCGATGAAGACGGCGAGTGTGAAAAGAGAGTTCACGTTGACGATTGCGTCGAGAGCTGTGATGTGAATACTCGTCGTCATCTTCTGAAAAAGATTGTATTTTTCCGGCGACTGAAGAGAGAGATTCGTCGAGAAATGAAAGGAGGAAATGAGAAAAAAAATGTTGAGGTGTTTATGTAAATAAATAAAAAGTTGAGACCTCTTTTTGTAAATTAACAAAAATATAGAAAACAAAAATTTATCGCCGTTGCCGGGGATCGAACCCGGGTCACCCGCGTGACAGGCGGGAATACTTACCACTATACTACAACGACTTTTTTGTTAGTAATTTCATCAATTAAATATAGATATCATTTAAACAAATATTGATTTCTTTTTTGGTTTAAGATGTTAAATTTGCAGTTAATTTTGATAACCAACCATAAGTGAGAATTTTTGTAATGACTATTCCCGTTTTACTTTTTGACTTAATAAAGGTAGAGAGACACTTTACTATTTGAGAAGATGGAAGAAATGAGACAAAAGCTACATTATCAAACCATGTCTACATGAGTTATATCTTGTGAGTTTTACCAATGTGTTGTTTACAAAGGCATAGAGACTTTTCTAACAAACAAATCAATCCATGTCTCATGTCTACATATAAGTTATAATAATTCTGTTAAAGCTTCTCTCCATCAACTCTTCTCAATACTTTTAAGAGACAGTGTACTTAGGAGGACACTGAATATGATGAACAGAAGTTGAATCTCTTTTCTTCTCTTCATCACCAATCTTGTATCTCACTACTGCTGCATCTGAATCATCTGATGGATTCACACATATTTTCAATTTCGATTCCATACCAAGATAGTTGTTTAGAACTCTTCTTACTCCAAATCCGCGAGAAGCAGTAGGACTTTTCTGAATGGTTTTTTTCGTGTTCTTGATTGAACAAGAAGGTGTTTGTTCTCCTCTCCTTGGACTCATCATTGAAGCAGATAAAGGAGAGAAACTCGGTGTCGTTGAGAAGCTTGTTCTGTATGGAGTTCTTGATGAAGATATTAGATAAGAGATTGGTACTACTTTCTTGCTGCTAACCGTTGGATTCGACAATAGATTGTTATCATCATCTTCCTGCTTTGTTAAGTCGTCTACGTAGAGTAAATCATCGATTCGTGCCACAATGTTTGATGCTAAACTCTCTAAAGCTCTTGAGTAGCTCTCTAAGATCGATTTCCCAATATCCTGAAAAGTTTTGAAAAGAAGAGTATAAGTAAGATCACTTTGTAATGTAATTTGTTGAGAGAAAATGAGTTTTTTCTTGGACCTTGTTACATTGAATCTTGCTAATATCTAGAGAAGTTTGCGTTAGCGATGGAAACCGCTGCTTCAAGCAACGTAAAAGGGTTTCGGATCTCTCTACAAGTAAGCCCCTTTTGTCACCAGAAGCCATTAGATCCTTGACCATTTGCCATGAGTTATTATTGTTGTTGTTGATTGAAAGTTTTGTGTAAACTCTTCTGCGCCAAACATATATGGAAGCTTCCACACGGTTTGCGATATCAAGAGCTATATGTTCAGAGGATAGATCAAGGCAATCGAGAAGGCACTCCGCAGAAAACTTCTCGGATGTTATGTACTTGTAGATAACATCCCCGAGGCATGATCTACCGTTCTGCACCAAGAGTTTAATGTCAGAACAAGAACGGTTTTTCTAATGGATGTTTTTGAATTATAGATACAAAACCTTTGGAAGAGTTTCGATGTATGATTCAGGAACATCCATTTCGGTTAAGGCAATGTTGTTAATAGCCATTGCAGCTTTAAGTATTTGTGTAGCGCATTCCCTCTTGTGATTCAACTCTGTTCTTGCATCTTCGGTAAGACCATTAGGCGCTAAACGAGGAACAGGCAACCACCATTTCTCCTCTTGTCGTTGAATCTTTCTGCGGAAAGAAGCTGAACCGTCGTTTTCTGATGCTACAATCCCTTGATCAACATACCAGAACTCGGTTTTCTTGAAACTCGCCAAGATTTCCTATTTTCAATTGAATCTTGAGATCAAAAGGTTTCACTAAAGAAGTATCATAGTGTAAAGAGTTTGAGAGAGAGATACTCACAAGAAGCATATTGTCTAGTTTACGCAAAGCCGGGAGATTGATGAAAAGATCAAATCTTGGTCTACAAGTCATGACCTGAAGATCAACAAATTTATTCAATCTTCTGCAATAATAAGCTCCAAGTAACAAAGTCAAGAACTTACCTCAAACTTTTTACCATCTGGATAAGTTTGAGTAGAAGGTATTAACTCAACAATGTGATCACTAACACTAAGAATCCACTCCATTTCTCTTCTCCACATCTCCTTCTTCTCACTTGAAACCGGCTCTAATCTCCATAATTGCCCAAAAATCGTAGCTTTAAAAAGAAAGAAAACATTTTTAAATATCTGGTTCAAGCATTTTAACAAACACTTGATAGTCATTAAGTTTACCACAGAGATTAGTGATTGCATTAGAGATAGCTAAAGCAGAGCACACTCCTTTCCCTGAACCTGACATATCTTCACCAAGTAATAACTTCGCAAACCTCTCCTTCATCATATCAACATCTATTTTTAAAATCAAAGTGAACTATAATAAGATCATAAAGAACTCGAGTAAAGATTCGATTTTTTTCCTCGGAAACTAGAAGAAGACCAGATCACTAACCTTTAATACTCATCTCTTTCTCTTCAAACCCAGAATCTACATGAAGGGTAGATTTTTCAGAGTTTGATAAAGCATCTTCCTTTGAACTTTTTCGAAACGAAGCTTTTCTTATAGGCCAACCCAGAATCGACGACGGTGGTGGAGGAGGAGGAGGAGAAGAAGATGAATCAGCGCCTGAAGAAGAACTCTCGTAGCTTGATCGACTCGTGCTTCTACTCTCCTTCGTCTCTGTTACTGTTTCTTCCATTGATTGATGAATCAAACCACTTCGTTTCTTCATCGAATTCTCCATTTTCTCCACTAGTTCGAACTTAGAAAACTTTTGGGTTTCTTCTTTGTATCGAATTGATCAAACTTCTATAAAGGCAAGAAGAAATCTTTTGTAAGATCCAATTCAAAAATTCAACTTATGAGGAAAAAAGTTTATGCTCTGTTTTCTCTTCCTCTGTTACGAGTGGAGAGAGAGAGAGAGAGACTGAGAGAACAATATATTTGACTCTTTTTTCAAAACATTAAAATTAAAACTTTTTTGGCGGACAAATCTCTGGTATGTATGTAATATTACGATTCTACCCCTCATTGTCAAGAGTTTAGTAATTTTGCTAAAATTAGCATTTAGTGAGGTTTAGTAATTACCAAAGTACATTAATTATGAGACAATTAATTAGGTATATTAGTTAGACGAATGAAAACCAAAAATTTGACAAATTAACTAGACTCTTATCTAAATGTCAAAGAAAGTAATCATCTTTAAGCTAAAGTAATTAAATTTAAAAAAAACTTTGTTTGTGTTTTAAAACATTTGAAATGGTTTGTTAAACATTAATTCTTAATAGTTTTAGTGTTTAACGAAATCAACTAATACTCCTTATGTTTCGTTTTATATGATGTTTAGAGAACACACACGAATTTAAAAAAAAGATAAAAATTTCAATACAATTTTTCTTGTGTACGTAAACTTATCATTAAATAAAATCAATACAATTTTCGACAAAAAAAGATAAAAGATAAAAAACAATACAACCAATCGTAAGTCATATTTTAGAACATAAATAATTATTACCAATAAAAAGTTAATTAGTTTTGCATTGATGAGTGAAAACATTACTTATTATGAAACAATTTTTTGGATCAAAACTTCACATATATTATACTCCTTTTCCGTTATTTTTTAAATATCGTTTAAAGTTTTTTACACATTAAAGAATGAGTAATGTTATCCCTATTTAATACATTTTTTTATTTGATTTATTTATGTAATGATTTAAAAGAATTAGGATATAACTGAAAGATTTTATAAACATTTTCATTGAAAATATAAAACGATATTTAAACCAAAACGGAGGAAGTATTATTAATGCAGGTGAGACATTCAACTTGAAGAGTACAAAAATTTAATGTCATAAGCCGCCATTTTTAGTAGACTTAGGGGTTGAAAAAAAAGGGATTAAGTGATTTAATGAAGTGATTATTTTATTGTCATTAATAATGCAAATGAATAATTGAGTGGCATTTTCGTTAATATGAATGTTTGTAGTGTGCAAAACAGTAAATGTAAGGGTTTGATTCAAACGCATGGTCCCTCGTTCATTCGGTTAAAGGTCGTAGCCGTTTAATTTAGGCGTTACGGCTTTGAGCAAATGAATAAAATTTAGTTTAAAAGAGTAAAATCAGTTATCTATGTGATTCAGATTATTATTTTATAATTAAAAAAAGTTAAACAGAAACAGAATTGTTATTTTAATTTACAATTAGTTTTAAATATTTTGAGTAAGATTGAAGATTGATCATTGATTTTAATTAGTATTAAAAAATTAAAACAATATAGTTTGTTGTTTGTCACAAAACATCATATGTGTTCAATGTTGTCATATTTTTGTTTCTTCATGGTTAGAATTGAGCAAATTAGCTGAAAACGAGAAACTGAATTGAAGAATCGAAATCTGAAACTAAATTCTTTTCAACTACCCAATTCCAATTTTCGAAAACCGGATAAACCAAAATCAAACTGAACCCAGCTGAAATATTTCAGATTATCGAAAAAATCAAAAATATTTAAAAAATAAAGAAAAAAAATTATCATAAAATGACTTAAAATATCGGAAAACACCTAAAAACTGTATACAAATGATTACATTTTTAATCAAAAACGAACACAAACGAACCAAAAACCTTTCGATTGTAATGTGGTTCCAAACATTAAAAACTTAATTAACCGGAAATTGAATCCCATCCTAGTCATGCCCATAACAACTCTCCCAATTCTAAAATTTGAATTTCAATAAAGCAAAGCTAGTGATTACTATTAAAATAAAGTGAAAGTTATTTTGAATATGAAAAGTTTAAATTCGAATTCTTAATAGCATAAACTATTGAGTTTATACAAAAAATTCAAATGACTTGTGTGATAGGGTAGTACTTTTTGCTAAAGTGATTAGTTTTGACTTTTTTTGTACACTTGCATTCACATAAAATTTACTTTTCCCAAAATGTCATACTCCAAGTTCTAGAGAATGATGTTGATCTTTATTCCATTTTATTATAATTTTATAGATCCATTTCGACCTTCCCGCTTTATACATTTCAATATATATATATGGGTTTTCAAATCTTGTTTTTTTATATATAAAAGTTGATGATGGTTTATATATACCATTTATAGACTTCATGATTGTAAGTTGTAACTTACTTTTCTTTATATTTTTTAAATCTTGCAAGAGGAAGTTTAAAAATAATTTCTTATGCAATGATTGAAAGTTTAGAAAACAAGCACAATATTGAAAAGTTGATAAGTACTTTAAGTCTAAATCCATATGGATCACTTTATATTGAAATATGTAGAACAATGGCATTATTACATTTGTTTGTGAATTATTTTGTTCATTCTTAAAATGTTAAACTAATGGTATATTGAGCGGCACAAGTGGTACAGTGGTTACCACCTCTGTTGGCTAAACTTACTTACCTGTGTTCGAACCCGGGATAATGCCCTTTTCAAGGAACTACTAAACCACTAGACTGATGACAAAAAAAAAACTAGTGGTATATTTAGGGGGGAATTATACTAGTGTATTTAGTTAGATTGCATTCCTTTCCTTAGAAGATTTTTGCTCCTTAATTGACTAGAGTAACTTGAATCTAACTTATGAAATAAATGGAATATCAAGGAGAAGTTTGATGTAAAACATTTAAACCTAATAAGATGAGAGACTAAGAGAAGAAAAAACCAAAGACAAAAGAACAAAACATAATAGAATATCTGTCTGTTTGTGGGTTACAAGTGGTTTTTAGTAGCTATGAGGTAGTTTAGTGGTATGAGCTCTTCTCTTCGCCGTTACGGAATCCTCTAGAGAAGGTGTAATGGTCTGAGCTCTTCCCTTTAGTGCGGTAGACTCATGCGTTGTTGTAGCTTTCTCTTGCTACTACTCAACTACTTTCTTCATATGCGTAGGTGGATTCCAACTATAATGCAAGGAAATACTCATGTAAGTCATTGTTCTTATTTTTGTTTCGTGATGTTCGATGCAATTGGCTGCGACTATAGGGATTTCTACGATCAATCTCTCCTTTGTGGTCTTCGGTCTAGTTGTGATTTTTGGTCATTGTCCTTGTAAAACCTTTGTGCTTGGTTTTTCTGGTCTTTTAGTCTTTTCCGACTATTCCATCCAATTGTATTTGGTTGTAATCGTTTAATAACTATCCGCAATTTAAATAGAATATCCTTTAACAAAAAAAATATAACAGAAAAAGAAGCAGAACATCCACAACAAAAAAATTATAATACATTATATATTTTTATTTTGGATGTAATACATTTTTTACATATCATATTCTATACAATACAATCCCAAATTTATATGTATATATATATCATATATATATATATATACATATTAATTTTTAGTGTTATTAAACCTATTTTTTCCTTAGATACTAGACTTGAGTTGGTAAGTCACATAAATTACATCATAGTTGAATGGTTAGAAACAACAAATATTCTATGTAACAGAATTATAAAATAAAATAAATCTTAGAAATTTAGTTTTACACTTTGTACAAATTATTTTGAATAGTTTTTAAAAATTTATAAACCAAGATTTAAAAACGTGAAAAACATGAAAATGGTAGTAACAATTCATAATTTAAATCTTGAATGATGAAATAAATTATATGTGTATTTGAACAAAATGCTTGATTTTTTTCACTGAAACTCTTTTCATTAACCAACTGGTAAAAGAATCTCCGCTAAAGAGAAATCAAATAGATCTGCCGATCTTACAAGGATGAGAGTTATAGAGCATGCTATCGAATTACGAGTAAAACGATAAACACGAAAGATAAAAAGTACATCCATCAATAAAGATAAAGTTAAACAATCATATATTCCAACAACATTGCAGGAAAATAGTCGAAAACTCTTTGCCGAACAATCAATACACTATTGTCATCGTTGAGACACAAATGTCTCTGTGGTTTTAAAACTCCATGCTTACGCCGAAAGTGCCGAAGCACTCTGAAAATGGTGGTCACGAACAGAACGAGAGAGAACTTTCGCGACCCCAAAACTCTATCTTTGCCAGAAAAAGTCTAACGCAAATCCATATCAAGACTAAAAGAAAAAGTCTCAGAAAGACGAGTGGTTTGAAAAGAGAGGATCTTCTATTTTTTATCTTGACAGTTCCAAAGATTTAAACATAATGACGGAAGAGTAATTCGATACTTTTATTCGCAACGAAACTGTCTAGAATAATAAATATCATAAAATTTGAAAATCTTGTATTGAAAATTTTGGCCGGAACCGAATGCTTGATTTTTGCCCAGAAAATTGTAAAATGTAAAAGAACAAACAAACAAACAAGAACAAAAAATAATTAAAAAGATCAAACAAGCGTTAAGATTCGTCGCTTTCACCATAAAAAAAAAAACCACACACTAGAAACGTGAAGGTGCCGCTCGTCTCCTTTATCCAAACCAATTTTTTTAAAAATTTTCCTGGAAAATTTATCCTCAGAAACTTCTTCTTCTTCCCTTTTTCCAGGAAAATATAAAAAAAAATTCTCCCTACAAGCTGTAGATCTCATACTCTCTCTCTCTAATCCTTTCTCTCTTGCATCTTAAGTTAAGGTAATTTCCTTCTCTCTCTCTCTCTGCGATCGAATTGGTATAATCTGAATGAGATTAGGTTAGATCTTTCGACGAACTCGAATCTGAATTGCTAGGTTTGATCGATACTAGTCGATTGGATACGCATCTCGTTTGAATTTTTGGATTTGACGTTGCTTCGAGTTTCGAATTTTCGCTTTGATTGGTATGAGTTTGATGATTATGTATGATGATACTAGCAGTTTTGAGAGATTCACAACAAGAGCTTTTTAGTACGTTGTGTTTATGATCGAGAAGCAGCTTCCACTAGGTGGTAATTTGATGTGGCCGCTTTGTTTCCTGCTTAACAAGCTTTTGAAAGTTGAAGAGAGAACTCAGGGAAGATCAGAAGGACATGGAGATTCAACTTCTGCAAAGTACGGTGATGTAGCGTTGCCATCTTCGTCGCATATGGAAGTAAGACCGATTTGGACTTCTCCGGTTCTCGATATTCTTATGTAATTGGCATCAATCTATAGCTGCTGCGGCTTATCGTTCTCGTTACCATATTGCTGGTTCGTTTTTCGCTGTTAGGTCCCTCATGTACATCAGTTAGCTTCATGGGATTGTGGTCTCGCTTGTGTTCTGATGGTTCTCAAAGCAAGTGGCATCACAAGCTGTACGATTGAGGATTTGGCTGAGATATGCTCCACAAATAGGTCTGCTTATACCTTAAGAAACTGTCATATATTATGTGCCCTCTATCTGTTTCTTAGAGATGATAACATCTGGCAGAAAATGTTATCTCGATAAGATACTTACCCTCGGCTTCTGATGTTTCTGCAGCATTTGGACTGTTGACCTCGCATATTTGCTGCAGAAGTTTTGTGTAGAGTTTTCTTATTTCACAATAACCTTTGGAGCAAATCCGAATTATTCTATCGAGGAGTTTTACAAGGTATCTAAACCATATATATGGCAAAGACCTCTAAATCCTTGTTAGCTAGTTTAGAATTCACCATGTGCTACCGTGTGCTTCATAGTGTATGTTCGTGGGGCGTTGATGCTTTCCAAGCTTCTCTGCATCCCTGGCTGATTTCTAAGTAGAAAACGTTAAAGATGTTCTTTCCACAATCATGATGCAGGAGCAGCTCCCTGAAGATTTGGTGCGTGTGGATTTGCTCTTCAGGAAAGCACATGAATCTGGCATTATTATACAGGTAAAACCGTTTGGCCAAACATTTCCACTTGCACTAAATCGGTATATTATGTTTTAGTGTTTTCCGCGGAAAGTCACATGTCATCAAATCCTCCATTGTGTAATCCATCTATTTTTGGAAATCAAATTCAATCAACCTCTTTGTTTTTTGCAGTGCAGATCAGTTACTATCCATGAGATTTCTTGTTTGCTTTTGTCGGGGAACTATATTGCCATTGCACTAGTCGACCAGGACAAGCTAAGGTCGGTTCTCTCTTCTTTTCTCATATATTCCCTGTAGTCAAGAACCCTTCATCACCAATTTTTAGATGTGTTTGACGTCTATCGTGTTCTTATCAAAGTTGCTCACAGACAATCTTTGGGCCTCTTCCGAGAATATCATTTCCCTCGGTTAAATGTCTGTGTGCCTTCCTGTTTTTAAGCGAAGAAGTTGCATAGTGTTCATGCTAGTCTTTTACTCTCGCAGCAAATCTTGGTTGGAGGAAGTGATTGTCGCTGGTCTTCACACCAGCAATTCCAGCTACACCGGTGAGAATTACCCCCAGCCTTAAGACTCTCCTTGTCGGGCCTAAGGGCACTCATTGAATTTCCCGTGTCTCTCGGTAAAGAGTACCTATGCTAGAATTCACCGATCTTACATCCATTGTTTTTTTCTTCATGTTTCTAATAGGTCACTATATCGTAATATGCGGCTATGACGCAATGAGGGATGAGTTTGAGATCAGAGATCCCGCCAGTTCCAAGTAATATAAGAGACATTCGTGAATGTCATATAAATCTAAGAAGCAAGAAAGAAACACCTACGCATCATCTTAGAACATATGCGAATAATTCACCGAGTAAATTTCTTGCATGCAGGATACACGAAAGAATCTCGGCAAAATGCCTAGAGAATGCCCGGAAATCGTTTGGTACAGACGAAGATCTTCTCCTGGTAAACATGAATTCTCGGTTTCGGCTTTATGTAATGGTCTTGCCTTGTGTTCATGTATTGTGTTTTATGGAACTTATGCAGATAAACTTGGAGAATATCAAGAACAAGAACAAATATTAGAATCATCATCATCATCAAATCATAAGTGTTCCTCTCTCAAGAAGAACATAAGTTGCAAAGTATACATCTACATACCTCCATATAACATATACATATATATATTTACGGATCATCATCATCAGTGAGTGTACTCAGTATAGGCTTTGTTCTTGTACAAATTGGTTACTTCCTCGTGAGTTCGTAATTTGTTAAATCTCGTTAGGATGTGAATGTACTATAAGATTTTATTAATTTCAAAGCGTTGGGAGCAATAAGAGTTTGCCCGGGGTAAACTAGCTGGAATCGAAAAATCGAACCGAGAAACCGAAAAGAACTAATAGAAACCAAGCCGGTTTAGAAAATACCCGAGTGTTTTAATTTTTGAAAAACCGAAACCAAATTGAAACTAATCGAAATATTTCGGGTATTTGAAAAATATCAAAAGTATATAAAAATATCCGAAAATAGTTAAAAAATATTTTTCGATTCTAATATTGGTTTCAAAATTAAAGAACTGAATCGAACCGAAAGATGCTAATGCCGGAACCAATTGCGACATAACATGAAATCGAATTCGGTTTACTTAAACCGAATTGAGATTCGGACCGGACGAATCATTTGTCTGTCAGCAAAAAGATTCGTTTGAAAGAAAAGCTTACAAGAACCCTAAAATTTTCCCAAAACCTCTTCTTCAACTCTAGAATCTCACTGATTCTGTGCGTGAATTCATCCTTGAAGCAAACATGGAGAAGAAAGAGGAGGAGAAAGATCGAGTTTTCTCTTCTGTTCACTCGACTGTCTTCAAAGAATCCGAATCGTTAGAAGGAAAATGTGATAAAATCGAAGGATACGATTTCAATCAAGGAGTAAATTATCCTAAGCTTCTTCGATCTATGCTCACCACTGGGTTTCAAGCTTCAAATCTCGGGGAAGCTATCGATATCGTCAATCAAATGGTTTATTCTTCAGGACTTTTGCTATTACGACATTAACATTTCGTTTTGTTCTGCTTCTGAATCAGTAACATCATGTTGTTTTGTTGAATCGAATTGAAGCTAGATTGGAGATTGTCTGATGAAACAGTAGCTGAAGATTGTAGTGAAGAAGAGAAGAACCCATCTTACAGAGAATCTGTTAGGTGTAAAATCTTTCTGGGTTTCACTTCGAATCTTGTTTCGTCTGGTGTTCGAGATACTATTCGTTATCTTGTTCAGCATCATATGGTTAGAGCTATGTTTATGGATGTAAAATTTTCGAGCTTTTTTCGGTTTTTTGAGTTAACTTTAAAGCTTGTTTTGATTGTTGTAGGTGGATGTTATAGTCACTACAACTGGTGGTGTTGAAGAAGATCTTATTAAATGTCTTGCACCAACTTTTAAAGGTGATTTCTCTTTACCTGGAGCTTATCTAAGATCAAAGGGGTTGA
This sequence comes from Anastatica hierochuntica, assembly GCA_900406275.1. NCBI lineage: Eukaryota > Viridiplantae > Streptophyta > Magnoliopsida > Brassicales > Brassicaceae > Anastatica > Anastatica hierochuntica. The sequence goes on from OVAN01000579.1 coordinate 32,220, forward strand.
ATCGAATCGGGAACTTGCTTGTTCCAAATGATAACTACTGCAAGTTTGAAGATTGGATCATTCCCATCTTTGATCAGATGTTGAAGGAACAGGAAGAAGAGGTACCGTGCTTCTTCGATCTTTCTTGTCCTGAGATTTGAATGGTTTTCGCCGGTTTAGTGATTACTCTGTTTTGGTAGATGTCAAGTAGTGCTTATCGATATTTCTTTCCTGAGATTTGAATGGTTTTCGCCGGTTTAATGGTTACTCTGTTTTGGTAGATGCCAAGTAGTGCTTTTCGATCTTTCTTTCCTGAGATTTGAATGGTTTTCGCCGGTTTAGTGATTGCTCTGTTTTGGGAGACGCCAAGTAGTGCTTATCGATATTTCTTTCCTGAGATTTGAATGGTTTTCGCCGGTTTAGTGATTACTCTGTTTTGGGAGATGCCAAGTTTAACGAGTGGAGGAGATAGATTTTGTTTCCTCTCTTGAATCATAACTTTGTTGATGAATCCTTCTCCTCTGTTTTTCTCCCATTTGTAGAATGTGTTGTGGACACCTTCTAAACTGTTAGCGCGGCTGGGAAAAGAAATAAACGACGAGAGTTCGTACCTTTATTGGGCATATAAGGTAACAAAATTTTTAGCTATAGCATACTGTCAGGAACACAGGGATTTAAACTTTTACCGGATTTCGTGTTGTTTGTAGATGAATATTCCGGTATTTTGCCCGGGTTTAACAGATGGCTCTCTTGGCGATATGCTCTACTTTCACTCGTTTCGTACCTCTGGCCTCATCATCGATGTAGTTCAAGGTAACCCTTTTTCACTCAATGACTCGAGTTTTCTTGCTAAGTCTTCTATGGTGTAGTCTTTTAGTGAATCGAGTGATCGGTTTAAATCTTTTCACCATGGTTCCTGTTTAGTGATGGATTCTAATACGTAATGAACAGATATAAGAGCTATGAATGGAGAAGCGGTCCATGCAAATCCAAGGAAAACAGGAATGATAATCCTTGGAGGAGGCTTGCCGAAACACCACATATGCAACGCCAATATGATGCGTAATGGTGCGGATTACGCTGTATTCATAAACACCGGACAAGAATTTGACGGGAGCGACTCAGGTGCACGCCCTGATGAAGCAGTATCTTGGGGTAAAATAAGAGGATCCGCTAAAACAGTTAAGGTCTGATTCTTCAATTCAAAACCGTAGCTTCTACTCTCCTTCGCGGGTTTTTTGAGTACATACTAAAATGATCGATGGTTCTTATCGTTCTTGTAGGTATACTGTGATGCTACTATAGCTTTCCCTTTGTTGGTTGCGGAAACATTTGCTTCGAAGAAAGAAAGAACAAAGCTTTGAGCTTAAGACCTAAACCACACTATTATCATTTTGGATTCTTGAAAGATAGTGACTGTGATGCATATTGTTTGTCCTTGAGTTGTTTTTTCTTAACATAAAGTTTGTGTTTTGATTAAAGTCACTATGGCCACTGGCCAATGATTGTTAGTCTTCAGTAATCAAACAATACAAAATTGTTGTTGTTTTCACTGTGGCCAATGATGACACACTAATCATATTAATCAAATATTTAGAAAAATAACATTTTAAAGCGAGTCTATTAGAAAGACAATATTAAGGCTGGAGTCCGAAAATCCGAACTGGTTCCGAACAGAATAAAACGGAACCTAACTGCGAGCCCGAACAAAAACTCGAACGGTTCTTAAATTATAATGTTTCGTGTACCGGATCCGAATAGAATATGATTTTTTTTATTTTTTTATATGATTTTATAAATAAAAATAATTTTTATTATTTATTTGATTTTTCTCGGGTAAATCGGTTTTCCGGGGTAATTCTGATTTTTTCAGGGTTTTTTTCTAAGTTTGGATCCAATTCGGGTCCAATTCGATTCTTTTGAACTGATCCGAACCAACCTGGATCCAGACCGAAACTCATTTGGTTCGTAAACGCATTCTATATACCCACACTATTCGAAACTGAATTGAAACCCCAAGTCGCTCAAGATCTCTAGTGACTTGTGACATACTTGAGTGAGGATTTTTTATTTTGTCGGCAATTCGGCCCACAACGGGCCAGTCCGGTGGCCATAACCCTAATACCGGGAAATTTATCCTCACATACGAGGAGTCCGGATCACAATGACCGATTCAGTAGCCCATAACCCCTCATACGGAACTTGCGCGTACATATACGCGACCGAGGGTTCGAACCCTCGAACTCCGAAGTTGATGAGCTGAGCGCCTGCCACTAGGCTAAAGGCCTCGCTCGTTAAAACGATTAATTCATTGAGAATTCTTCTAAATCAATCAATATTGAAATTTGTTTTTTTTTTTTTTTTTGGCTGTATAGGCACGAGGCAAACACAGTAGTGAACAACTCTTGTCGTGTAGCACAATGTGATGACGCATTTCTTTCATGTCGGAAAGGGAGCGCCACCAAGGTATTGATCAGATTGCGTGAGGTGGTATTTGAGATACCAGATGTTAACCGAGCACGGCATGAATCCGAACGAATACTTGAAAATCTTCGAAAACTCTGAATCTATCATCGAATCGGAACATGAAACCTCGAATGGAATTTGAATTCAAAACCCGAAAAATCCGAAGAAAAAAAAAATCGAAAATACATGAACTCGAAATAATTTCAATTATATTCGGCTTTTTCTTACCATATGACTTGGACCCAAATTTATCCGAATTGAACCCGACCTGAACTTTAAAAAATCCGAACTAATGTGTAACAATCCATCCCGCGGGACCCGTCGACTGGCCCTGCAGAGCATCGACCCTAACCCTTCACCTCTGACAGGTCAGCCAGCCAGCCAGACAGGTTGTTGGTGGCATGGCGTTCCCTTTTTAACCCAAGCATCCGCGCTTGGCGTTACTCAAACCCATGACCTCACCCTTTAACAACTTTCTCATAGGACAAGTTGGCGAGGGGTTATGGTCGATGCTCTGCAGGGCCAGCCGACGGATCCAGCGAGACGGGTTGTTACATAATGTTTGGGGCCCGAAAGCCGAACGTCCACCACCCCTTCTCTATATTTAATCACACCAATGTCATTTGTATCTCCTCATAAAACTCAAAAGCAAAAAAAAAATGATTCTCAGCAATGTTGCTATTACAGATTTTGTAGTAAACCAACGTAACGGAGTAAAAGGTCTAGTGGATATTATAGCTCCAAAGACGTTACCCTCACGTTACATTCAACCCCCTGAGAAACGTGTCACCACCGAGAAACTCATCGTGGAAGCAACATCCACCGGCAAAGGCCGTTTATCACCACCACCACCACCACCACCGATGAATCCAGTCATCGATGTTTCTGACTGGAACAACCCTAACGTTGCTAAGGAAATATGCGAGGCAGCTGCAACGTTAGGGTTTTTCCAGATAGTTAACCATGGAGTGTCGGTGGATGAGCTAAACGAACTGAGAGCTGCCGGTCGTGGGTTTTTCGGTTTGCCGGCGGAGGAGAAGAAACGGTATTGGAAAGGAAGTTCGGTTTCGGACACGGCTTGGTACATGACAAGTTTTAATCCTTACGAGGAGGCTAAGTTGGAGTGGAGAGACTTTATCAAGTTTGAGTATCGTCCCGACCAAGTTGACTTCGCTGCCATGTGGCCTACCGTGTGCAGGTATGAGGCTAAAAGCTAGGGGTGTGCGTTCGGGTTTCGGGTCCATTCAGATTTCGGATTTTCGGGGGTAGCATTAAACCGACTTCGTGTATTTTTATAATTTGGGTTGGATTCTGTGTATTTGGGTTCGTGCCGGGTTTAAAAGTAAGAGAAACCCGAGAATACCTGAAACTATTTCGGGTTAGCTTGAGTTGGGGTATTTTCGGGTTTTCTGAGATCGAGTTCGAGGTTTCTCGGGTTTTCACGATTTTCTTACGGATTTTTCTCGGGTGGAATTTTAGGTTTAGATTCAGGTTCAAGTTCAGTAAGACGTTTTCCGGGATTTTTATTTCGGATTCAGTTCGTGATTTTCGGGTTTTTAGGTACCGTTAATTAGGTTCAGGTCGAATTTGGTTATACTTAATACTTGAAATACCGTTTAACGAAATCGATTCGTGTTCGGGTTTTTCGAGTCGGGTTTGGGTTTTCCCAATAAATATATTATGAAAAAATTGGTGGTATCATTGTTAAATTTTATGGTTTTAACTCAAAAGCATTGGGAATGAATACTTAAAACAATTTGTGGCAGGGACCAAGTTGTAAATCATTCTCATCGCATGAAGCCAATAGGTAAGAAGATTCTTGAAATACTAATGAACAATCTAAACACAAACATGGACCACTCCAAAGAACAAACACTTATGGGAACTTTGAGGATGAACATCAACTTTTATCCCGAGTGTCCCGAACCAAAACTGGCCGTGGGAACAGGCCGTCACTCGGACATAAACACGCTCACGCTTCTTCTCCAAGACGACATAATAGGCAGCCTTTACGCTCGATACTACGACAAATGGCTCCATGTCCCACCGGTTAGAGGAGCCATTGTGGTTAACATTGGAGACATACTACAAATAATGAGCAATGATAGGTACAAGAGTGTGGAGCATGTGGTGATGGCTAATCAGTTTCTTAGTAGGATCTCGTTTGCGTTTTACTGCGGACCGAACAATGATTCTATTATCGAGCCACTAGGTGAGGTGCTAAAGAATGGTGAGAAGGCATTGTATAAGAGCATTGTGTATTCGGATTACATGAAATATTTCTTTGAAAGGCCACATACCGGTAAGAAAACTATTGAATGGATCAAGCTTCCATAGAATGTTGGTGGAGAGACTTTGAATTTTAGTGTGATGTGTGTGTGGAATAAGATTGTAGTTTGGACAAGACATGACTTTAGAAGAGTACTCTCACATGTGAGAAAAGCTTAGCTAAAGCCATGTCACTTTTGTAATTGAATTAATAATGTATTTAAGCCAATAAACAAGTATTTTCAAATTTTTGTTTCATTGATTCCAAGTTTGTAGGAGTTGAACTCTATAATAATTAAAAAAAGGAGAAAAAAAAGCAATCTATGCTTTTTATGTGAAAAAGGTCAGTAACAATTCTTTTTTTAACGTTTATAAAAACACCATTCTTTTTTTAACGAATTTTTTTTTAAAATAATTTTATATATTATTAATCATTGTTAGATTTTTCGAGTATCGGGTTTATAATTTTCGGTTATTTCGAGTTTCGGATTCGGGTTCAGATTCAAAACTTTTAGAATTTTCAGTTATATCGAATTCTAGGTTCGGTTTAGATTTCAGACTTTCGAACTTTCAGATTTCCTCGGATACTCATATGGATTCAGTTGGGATAATATCCAATTCCCGAAATACCGTGAAACAAAACCCGTTAGAGTATTTAATAAACATCACATGACTAAACTTAAATTTTTATAATTTATATAAATTATTTATAAAATATTTGTAGATTTTTCTAAATTTTCTCACTTTATAATTTTTTTTGAATTTTTGTAACAAATTTTATTTAGAAAACAATAATATTATAATATAATTAATTTAAAATTTATGGATTTATTTTAAATTTGAAAATAAACTATATTTAAATTTGCTGAAAAATTGATAATTTTAAATTGTGTTGGTTTACAAGTAGGTGAGAGTTAAGTAGTCCGGTGCGGTTGAAGTCTAATTGTATAAGAAAATTGTTCAAAGACTAATGACCATTCATGTGAAAAGAATAAGAAAGAAACAACAAACTTTATTTTCCCGGTGACCTGGAGGTTCGGAGTCCGTGAGTCCGTGCAGAAGCGAGCCGAAAATACAAAACATATGACTAGAAAGATGATGATATAATATGATCAACCAAATGTTCTAAAGACCGATATGCCGAACCATTTTGTTTAACTGACCTTCCTACTTTCTCCTTAAGAACTTCCATCCTCTCCCGGATGGCTTCTCCTTCGGTTTTCGACAACAATCTCCTTACCGCTCTCTCGATCTCATTCCTCTCGATACGACCCTCTAGATGCAATCCTACCATCCATACCTCGCTAACATATCTAGCATTTACGAATTGGTCCCAAAGAAAAGGACAACATATCATAGGAACACCTTCACAAACACTCTCAACTGTCGAGTTCCAACCATTGTGCGTCAAGAATCCTCCAATGGCTCTATGTTTTAAAACCTCTTGTTGCGGCGCCCATTTCACTATCTTTCCTTTCTTATTAAGCCGTTCGACGAGCTCTCCTGGGAGCCGTTTTGCGCCTTTAACCGAATCATCGCGTACCACCCACAAGAACGGTTGGTCGCTATTCGCTAGACCCCAAGCAATCTCCAAAAACTCCGCTTCACTAATGGTAACAACGCTCCCGAAACTGACGTAAACCACGGATTTTTCTTCTTGATTGTCTAGCCATGGAATGCAAGTTTCGTCCGGGGTAAGCAAGCTACTAGACGAGCCAGGGAAGTAGATATGAGAAGGTCCTATCGCGAAGATCGGGACTTTGAACTCTTCGCGTGCTCGGCTCAACGAATCTTGATCTAACTCTTCACAAGACATGAATATAAGACCTGAAGAGGCCTTTGTTGTCTCCAAAATCATATCCGAATACGAATCTAGAACCTCTGTTTCTTCATCAAGAATCTTTAGTAGATCTTTCTTTCGAAGAGGCGGAAACTCCTCAACTAGATCATCTTGTTGTTCTGAAACTAAACATAGTTGTAATCATATAAGAACTGTTGTTTGTAAAGCAAGAAATAAACTAATAAGTACCTTGTAGCTGAAGATACATTTCGCGTCGAAGCTTAGGAAGAACAAAATGGCCTTGAAAGAAGGAGACTTTATAGGTATTGAGTACTAATCTCGGAAGATTCAAACTCCGAACAATGGATCGCGTAAAGATCCATCCCGAATCTTCGATCAAACAGCTAATCCTCTGTTTCTTCTCCTCTGTTTCTGACTCTAACAGTTTAGTCAAACATTCGCGAAACGAAGACTCACAGCTCTTGTTTAGAAGCGTGAGAAGGAGCGTGACATCGCGAGTGCTTTTCTCTGTTTCAGACAAGCCATCAGGGATCTGCAAGAAGGTGAAAAGAGGATGTCTTGAAGCTTTTGGCGCGTTGAAGCTCGTGTGAATCACAGTGATTGAGAAGCCTCTTGAATGGAGAATCTTCGCAAGCTGAATCATAGGATTGATGCAGCCTTGTAATGGAAGTGGAAACAGAATCACTCGCAAACCGTTCTCCATTCGAAACTTTCTCCTCTGTTCTTTACTCTTTACTCTCCTTTGACTCGAGAACACGTTCCTCAAGACTAGATCTTGTTTCTCTCTAGGATAAACAAAGAACAACTTGACTTATTTTATTCGATTCGGATACATTGATAATAAAGAAAGAACAAGATCCGTTGAACTTCAACGGTTCTTGTTACTAGAATGATAAAATATGATCAACTAGATCATCTAAAGATCGAGAAGCCGAGCCTCCTGGTTTAACCGATCTTTTAACTTCGTTTTGCAACGCTTTGATTCTTCCTCGAATCTCTTCTCCTTCGGGTTCAACCATTAGTCTTTTAACCGCTCTTTCGATTTCTCCTCTCTCTATCCGACTTTCTAAATGAATCCCGATCCTCCAAACATCGCTGATGAATCTCGCGTTTAGCATTTGATCCCAGACAAAAGGCAAGCAGATCATAGGAACACCTTCACATATACTCTCTAGCGTCGAGTTCCATCCATTATGAGTCAAGAATCCACCTACTGCTCTATGCGCAAGAACGTCTTTTTGCGGTGCCCATTTCACTATCTTTCCCTTTCTCTCGAGACTTTCGACGAAACCTAATGGTAAAGACTCAATCCAATCTCTTCCTTGGACAGAACCAGGCCTTACAACCCACAAGAAACATCGGTTTGAATGACTTAAACCGCAAGCAATCTCCAAGAACTCAAACTCAGTGATAGCCACAATGCTCCCTAAGCTAACATAGATCACCGACTTCGTTTCGCACTTATCTAACCATGGAATGCAGCTATGATCCGGTTCGAATAAGCTACTAGACGAGACCGATACCGAGACTTCATATATATGAAACGGACCTACTGGGAATACCTTAAAGGTGAAGACTTTATTGAACCCAACAAGTGAATCTTCTTCCTCAAGCTCTTCACATGACATAACTATAAGCCCTGAAGCTAACTTCGTCGTTTCGAGTATCTTAACCAAGTAAGAATCAAGTGGCTTACTTTGAACATCATTCCCCATGATTCTCAAAAGATCTTTCTTTCGAAGTGGTGGAAACATCGGAACTAGATCATCCTCTGTTTCGGAATCTGAAACAAACCCTTCACGACGAAGATGAGGAACAAGAAAATGTCCGAGAAAGAAGGAGAATTTATAAACACAGAGAACTAATCTCGGAAGATTGAAACTTTCAGACACAGATTGTGTGAAAACCCATCCAGAATCATCGATCAAACAGCTAAGTTTCGGTTCCTCTGTTCTTGAATCTGAAGCTGTTTTGATGAGTTTAGCTAAACAATCTCGAAATGGGTTCTCGCAGTTTTCGTTGAGGAGTGTCAGTTGAAGCAAAACATCACGAGATCGAGCTTGAGTTTCGGACAATCCGTCAGGGATCTGTAAGAAAGTGAAGAGAGGATGGTCTGAAGATTTTGGAGCGTTGAAGCGAGTGTGGATGATGGTGATGGAGAAGCCTCTTGAGAATAAGATATAAGCTAGTTGAAGCATAGGGTTTATGCAACCTTGTAATGGTAAAGGAAAGAGAATCACTTGTATCTCGCTTCTTCTTCTCTTCTCCATTTTGATGAAGGTTTCTTTTGTTGTTGTTGCTCTTCTTCTTCTCTTTGAGGTTGATATCGATTTGGAGAATTCAGACAAAATGGATAAGTAAAGACATACACATGTTGTCTAGTGATTAGAGCTCGACAAACTAACCGAAACCGAAAAACCGATAACCCGAAACCGCAATATTTCAGGTAACTGAATGGAACCGAAAGTTTCTTTAAACTCTCTGTTTTTTTTTTCTTATTTCTTTTTCGGTTTCTAGATCATTGCTTGTATTGCTACAACAATCTCACTTACTTACCAACCAACACTGGATTTGATCTAGTGATATTCATACATAAGTTATACATTTCAAAGCAAGTTTTGGATTCAACAAATGTTAAACCAAAAGTTGATTGTATTATGAATATGATAATGACAAAATCTTAACGTATTTATTTGCTTGAATATAGTTAAAATATATCTACAAAAACCGACCGCAAAGTCTATACTCCCTTCGTATCATTTTAATTGATGTTTTAGAGAAATTTTTTTGTTTGATGTTTTGGATTTTGAATGCAAAATTAATTGTGTTTTTCACCTTTTACACTATTTGTATATTATTGGTTGAAATATGTTTAAGTGGATAACAAATGGTGTTTTATTTAAAAAAAAACAGAAAAATTAAATGTTTTTTTTAATATGTGTGTAATATCCTTAAACATCAAATATATTGATACAGAGGGAGTAATTAGCAAATCTAAGAAGATTAAATAATGTTTAAGAGCATATTGTTTTGGCTATTTCTATAACACTTTTGGCTTTTATATGAACAACTTTTTCTTTATTTATGACATACTCAAAAATCTCTTTAACTTCTTTTAACTACTTTAGGATATTGAAATAAATTTTAAAAAAAAGTTATATTATCATACTATTTAGAAGTTATAAACATCACTATCTAAATCATCAATTCATCATGATAACTAAGTGTCTCATCTAAAAGAAATCTCATATCCATCACTATGTGCTCAAAACTCACAATCTCCTCCATAGTATTAGTGACACTTTTTATATGTTCACAAGCTTTTCATCTAGGACCTCATGTTACAGTAAAGATTCAAAATGAAAATGAATATGGACTTGGAGTTCATTGCAAAGCTGCTGATAAAGATATTGGTTACAAACTTCTTAAAAAAGGTGAGAAATATGAATGGGATTTTTTTCTAAATTTTACGAAATCTACATTATATTTTTGCGGATTTTGGGATGGTTATACAAATAAAGGTGTGTTCGACATTTACGTTGGGCTTAGAGATGATGAAAGATGCAAAATTTGTTAATGGAAAGCAGTAAGAGATGGTCTTTATGGATATAGTGAGAAGAAACCTTCACCAGCTTTCTTGTTTTACAAATGGTTAAAATAGTTTGTGAGTTATAGTTTAAGAAAGATATTAAGTGTGACATGCATTTGATTCAAATCTAAATAAGAATTACATGTTTGCTTCATTTTTTTATCATTGTATTGGATATAATTCTATTATAAATGATGATCAATTGATCGAATTCAACTATCTATAGCTTATATAATTATAATGAATAATGATTTTACGATGCAACTCTTCGTATAACATAACTTTTTTTTTTATTAACGTGTTTATGTTGTGTCAGTCGAATAATTTAGATGTTACAAAATTCACAATTTTCTTTTTTATTCATTTGTTTATGTTGTGTAAGTCGGATATTGTAGTTATTTATACGTCGATAAATACAAACTATTTTTTCTAATAATCGGGATGTCTGGGTTGAAGTTTAACTAATCCCTCATAAAAATAACACCGACTAATAGTCTGGTTCTGAGTTTTCAAATGAGACCTAAACAAACAAACTAATATTTAGATGATTTTTTTAATTTTTCGTACTTTAAAATATTTTAAATTAACAAGTACTTATAAGATCGATTGCTTATCTATATAAATGGAGGCTCAAATTTTTAAATTTTTCAAAAACTAATAGTTAGATGAAGTTTTCTGATTTTTTTTTAAAGATTTTAAATTAACAATCGATTGCCTAACTATATAGATGGAGGCTTGAAACTATAAAAAGACTATACTATACATCAAACTAATTAACCAAATAATTCGTTAACTTGATCAATTAGTCGGTTAAATATGCTTAAAATTGAAAGAAACTCTTTAATTATATTTAAAGTCAATTCACAATACGTTAATTCATACTAAACTCTTAAAATAATAATATTACAAGCCTTTTAATCCAAATTAAGCAAACCTCGTAATTAAATTATAAAAAGTCAACGGCTCCTTTCCTTCATTGTCACACATCTTCCACATTTTTTATTTTTCCAGTAACAAGAAACGTCAAAAAATAGTAGAAAATGAAACTAAAATTTTTTTAGAAATTATAGAAACTGAAAAATTTCAAATGTTTTATATAAAAAGAAATATAACGCACCAAATTCATAAAACTGAAAAAAAAAAAACACAATACGCATTTTCACTTAAAAACAGGAGAGAGAGAGAAAGAGAAAGAGAGAGAGAGATGTTGCAGCTTTAGGCCAAAGATCTCTCCTTTACGAAGCTTCTCTTCTCATCAATCTTCTTCCAAAATCAAATTTTCTCTTTCTGGGTTTCTTCTTCATTCTCGTCTTAACCTAAATCATCTCTTACCAATCGATGGAATAACATCATCATCACTCTCTCCAGATCAATTCCCACCTATCCAAAAAGCTCTCAAATTTCGTGAAATTTTCTCTAGGGTTTTAGCTTTAATCCCAAATTCTTACAATCAGATCAAAACCCAGAAGAAAAAACTCAGCAAAAATGGCGACGAACGGTCGATTCTTCACAATCGGACTCGTAACATCATGGTACTCATCGAACATCGGAGTTTTGTTATTGAACAAGTACTTGCTTAGCAATTACGGCTTCAAGTATCCGATTTTTCTCACGATGTGTCACATGACGGCGTGTTCGCTTTTCAGCTACGTAGCTATTGCTTGGCTTAAGATGGTTCCGATGCAAACGATTCGATCTCGAGTTCAATTCTTAAAGATCTCAGCTTTGAGTCTCGTCTTCTGTGTATCGGTGGTCTTTGGAAACGTCTCTCTTCGGTTTCTTCCTGTTTCTTTTAATCAAGCGATTGGTGCTACGACGCCGTTTTTCACCGCCGTGTTTGCTTACTTGATGACGATGAAGAGAGAAGCTTGGCTTACTTACTTCACTCTTGTCCCTGTTGTTACTGGTGTTGTTATTGCTAGTGGAGTAATGTCTCTCTCTTCCTCTAGATTCTTGTTGAAGCTGTGATGATTATGCATTGTTATGTCTTGATGAGTTCTTATGCTTTTAGAGAAATCGATATCTATGTGAAGCAGGAGGGCTTGAACTATAGGGAATTTTACAGTTTGATTTGCTTAGAGCATGGTTTATTGTTATGGAGAAATCAGACTTGATACTATGAGCTAAGAATGGTTGATTTTGTTTCCGATATTTAAAGAAATCGATATCGATGTGAAGCAGGAGGGTATGAGCTGTATGGGGAATTTTACGGTTTGATTTGCTTAGAGAATGGTTCGTTCGATTATGTGGACATTTTAGGCATTGTTTTGGAGTAATCGACTTGATATTATGAGCTAAGAATGGTTGATTTTGTTTCCGATATGGCCTAAGTAGCTCTTATCTTTAAAACAAGTTCAAGCATTGCTAAAGTTTCATTTTCGCGTTCGAAAGTTTTGGCATTGTTTTGTGGTTGGATTCGTTGAATTATGTGTTACTCTCATCCTCTTCGGCATATGAGCCCTTTCGATTTTCTTTATGTTGCTTCTTTGGGGATCTTCGTTTTTCTAAGGTGTTTGATTCTTTGTTTGTCAGGGCGAGCCAAGCTTTCACTTGTTTGGATTCCTTATGTGCATTGCAGCTACAGCTGCGAGAGCACTTAAGTCGGTGCTTCAAGGAATTTTACTTTCTTCTGAAGGGTAAGAGATAGTTAGGATTTTCGCGGTTAACGTTCTTCTATACATTATCTTATTAGTTCGAATATTTTGAATAGAATGTTTGCTGAAAAGATTCTATAAATTGTTTTTTGAAAAGGGAAAAATTGAACTCGATGAATCTTCTCCTTTACATGGCTCCGATAGCTGTTGTGTTCCTTCTCCCTGCTACTCTCGTTATGGAGAGAAATGTTATTGGCATTACGATTGCACTTGCAAGAGATGATTTCAGAATCGTTTGGTATCTTCTATTCAATTCAGCGCTCGCTTATTTCGTGAACTTGACTAATTTCTTAGTCACGAAACACACTAGCGCCCTGACTCTTCAGGTAATACACAACTCGTATTTCCGACCTTTTTTATGGTAGAAAAGTTGATATCGGTTTTGGTTAGAACAAAGTCAATCAAAGTAAGCATACAACTAGTAAATAACCAATTATCGGTTTGATCCCGTTAGTGAATTCCTGTCATTGTGTCTTGGATATTGAGTTGGATAATGCTTTGATGTTTCGTACATTTCCGAATGATTTATGAGATGTGATTCACATAAACTAAAAAAAGATACCCGTTTTGGCTTTGCTCGGTGACAGGTGCTAGGAAATGCGAAAGGAGCAGTAGCAGTGGTGGTCTCTATTCTAATATTCAAGAATCCGGTTTCAGTAACCGGAATGCTCGGTTACTCCCTCACCGTCTGTGGAGTTATTCTCTACAGTGAAGCCAAGAAACGAAGCAAATGAGAGAACACCATCACACACCAAGCTTCTCCTTCTTCTTCTTCTACTATATATATGTTTTATACACAGGCAAGTAGTCTCTCTTACATAGCATTCTTCTCTGGCACACACACACTTGTCATAATGAAAAGTTGCGCGAAAAGAACGGAATTGTTTTTGGCAGAAACTCGAGAAGCAAAGCAACACAAAGATGATCATCACGAAAGGCAAGAGAATTCTTAAGGACTTCCTATTAAGAAGTAACCCTTTTTTCTTTCTTTCTTTTTCGGATTCTCTAGCCTTTCCTCATAGATTGTTTGTTCTAATAGTAACATTGAATTAGCTTTCGTTCCTTCGATTCTTTACAATGTAGTTTCGCGACAACACCGATTGATTAATGGAAAGAGAGTTATGCTTTTCTCTTAGTGTTATTCTCTATCTACATTATGCTTTCTCCTTAAGGTGGTCACACATGTAACTAACTAGGTTTGTTCAGAAACACAGAGCTTGTATAGTAACTATTGTGACAGAGCAGAGAATCAGAATTTAACAGTTTTGCAGAAGGAAAGAGCTAAAGCAGAGAAGGAGACAAGAGAGAAAGAGAGTTACATGAAACAAAGAGTCTTGTCTTTGTCTTTGCCTTTGTCTTTGTCCTGTCACTTCACTTGCTTAATTTTTTTTTTCTTTTTTGTAGAAACAGCAACCATCATTATATCAAAGCTGTACAAAATCTAAATTTTTCACTGCAGCATATCTCATTTTCAATGAACCAATCCACAAAACATTTACTAAGTAGGCCAATCACAATATGTAAATTGTGTAACAAAGAATGTGTACAAAAGAGAGTTGTGAAACATATGTGATGGAGATTACTCCACCAAGTCTTGCCACCAACAAACTTGTAATGTGTGTGAAACAACAATAACTCTCTTGACAGGCTAAAGGAAAAAGTGAAATTCAGTAGAGAGAGAGAGAGAGGAGAGAGAGAGAGGCCAAAATAAGGATGGAGAGAGATGATTGGAGAGGAAAGAAAGAGGGTAGAGATGTTGGGGGTAAATTGGTTATATAGTACTTAAAAGTCATAGACAATTTTTTTTAAAAAAAGGGTTAAAATAAAATGAAAAAGGAGGTTTAAAGCTAAAGAGATTGTGACAGTAGAGAGAATCTAATGAACTCTTTGAAAGTACTATGAGAGTGGCTTTTCATGAAGAACATACAAAGAAAAGATTATTGAAAAAGTGAGGTCTCTTTTTTGCAGTAAGTAGTATGATGATGATGAGGAAGATGATGTACACACGTTTCTATTTAACTAACTAATCAATGTACTTTTAAGAGTTTCTAAGATTTTTTTTCATGTGAAAATGAGGAAAATATAACATGGAAATTTCAAACTTTGATGATGTATTAAGTATTCTAAAGATCTTAAAATAATTAGTTTAATTATTTGATATCAAGTTCTAGTAGCATATTTTATATGTGATGCATAAGATAAAAGAAAAATTAGGATTTAACCGCGTGGGATGATAGTTGTCGAATTGTTTTAAATGATTTTATCTTCAGATTTTTTTAAATATTATATATTTATGTAATTTTTAGTTTGATAAGTGTACGAATTATATAATTATGTTTATTGTTATTTTGTGTTAATTATAAATTTACCTTTTATATAAAATATTTGATTAAATTCTATGTGCAATCGAATTTAAATGAAAATGTGAATATGTATCTATAAACCCGAATTTCGTTTGGATCTCGATTTGTTTGCTGTATTTCTAGATTTTTCTTTATTTTCGTAATTGTATTTTTTTTATCTACTCATTATAAGCATCTAATGTAATTTTTTTTTCAAATTTAAGATTATATTTTCAAATGTACTCCTCTCTATAAATTACATTCGCTAACTCAAAAACATATTAGAGCTTTTTTCCATTTTTCTTTTTGTAAACAAAATTATCCTCTATTTATTTAAAGTATGATTCAGTTTCAAAACATATTAGCTACTATAACCAGTAACCACACTCATCATGAAGTTGCTAATTCGGTTTTCATAATATTCATAGAATTAGAATTTTATTGAACATAAAAATTCCTACTCAAAATCCCTAAAACCATTTAAACTATTTAGAATTTGGCTATTTTGATTGATGTTTACTATTTCTTTTTTCATTTTCTTGGTCAAGAATTGTTGTCTTCTAACTAATTTTGGTTAAATGTTATTTCCATGCATATAAAAAAAATACAATAATTTGGAGGAGAATAGTGATATTAGGCAGATGATGAAAACAAGTCAAGTGCATGTAGACAAAATTAATCCGTTTTGTTCCTTGCAAAAAAATGTCATTTTCTATGGTTAGTATATAATATAGACTACACTTGAGATTAACACAAGCAAAGGTCACATGGAATGTTCTTCTTTATGAGTCCCTGCTGCTTGCTAATGAGATTTTTTAATTATCTTTTATATCTCTTTAACAATTTCATTTGGTTTATAATTATTTAACAAATCAAAACTTATCTTCTACCATTTCATTATAGTAAGTCCAAACAAAAAAATGTACTATGTAAATGACAACAAAAGTACTGTTTAAGATGATATTTTAAATAAGAGTCTCATGTGACATATATGTTTAACTCAAATCGCCGAATTTCTATATAAAATGTAAATTGTTTTGGAAAAAAGTAAGAAAATTTATTTGTTTTGTTTATGATAATGAGACATGGATGATAATAATATAAAACACTAAGTGTATATTATGGTGAAAATGCAAAATCAGTAATAAAGTTTTTGTAACATTTCCGTCTTTCTCTCTCGTGCGCTCTCTCTATACCAATAGAACTGTTACGTGTGACAGTCGGGAACGCTACTTTAAAAAGTTTTAGAGAGTTGTTTATTGTCTTTGTAAATTGCAACTTTATCTTTTTTATGTTTGTCCTCGCATGCACCATATCGAAAATTATTTTTCGGTAGGTTAATCATTTTACTTCTTCTCAAGCACAAATGCACTTAACTGTTAATTTATCTCAGTATAAATAATTGAAAAGATAAATGTATTTTAGTGATATAGATATCCAAATCAAAAAAATGTATTTCAGTATAAGATCCACAATGATCATATAAAATTTAATGGTAAATATTTTTACCAAATAAATATAGATGACTGATTTAGCAAGAAAACAAAACCAATGATCATATAAAAACGTAAATATTTTTACCAAAATAAATATAGATGATTGATTTAGCAAGAAAACAAAACTATTAGGCCACAACTATTTGCTTAGTTCTTTTAGTAATTTTGATTCATCATCAATCATCCAAAACTACACTCATTAACTCTATAAATGGATAAACCAAACTTGTTGTGTTGTCACTACAAATTGTAACTTTCTTCTTCTTTTCAACATCTAGTTAATATGGGAGTGGGCAACATATAGTGGTTGTTAGGAGGAGGAACAAGAAACAAGATTAGCTTTTTAAAAAATTACAAAATGAAATGATATATATTAAAATCAATAAATTAATTTTTGAGAATGTTGGAACTTGGAAATGATGAGTTGTAAAGTCATGGCAAGAAGAAATATACATTAAATTCAAATATTAAAGTAGTCAATGAAATAATATCATCTTATTAATTTCTTTACCCAATTAGTTGTATCAATCAAAAATGACTTTGAAAGTGAATGATATGCCACATACTTAAATTTGGAACTGAGTTTTCTCCACTTGCATATTATGTTAGCTTCTAAAACTTTCATAATAACTAAAACACAATACCCCACAATATAAAAGGTTGAAAAGATATGTAAAAAAGTAGGGCTAGACATTTTATTCGAAATCAAAAACTCGAATTTGAACCTGAACTCGAACTCGAACCTAAACCAATATGCAAAAGTATCTTCTTGGATTTTTTTGGCGGTGTTTCAGGTATCAAGTTTTATTTGAATCTGATCTGAGCCTAAACAGATATTTGAAAACCGCAAACCAAATATAAATCCAAGACATGAAATACTTGAAAACTCGAACCAAATCCGAATCCAAAATTCAAAAAATTGAAAACAATTGAAACCGAATCCAAACCAATATGCAAAAGTATCTTCTTGGATTTTTTTGTCGGTGTTTCAGGTATCAAGTTTTATTTGAATCTGATCCGAGTCTAAACAGATATTTGAAAACCGCGAACCAAATCTGAATTCGAGACATGAAATATTCGAAAACTCGAACCAAATCTGAATCCAAAATTCGAAAAAATCGGAAACAATTGAAACCGATCCCGAAAAAAGTTTGGGGTGTTCGGATTTTAATAATTTTATTGAATTGAACCAGAATTCGAAAAAATCCGAACCAAACTATATCCGAACTTTTCACAAATCCGAACAAATATTAAAGGGTCAGAGTTCAAAATCTTAACCCGAACCCTTAACCCAATAGTAAAAAGTAGTTGAAATTGTGTGTTCCCAAAATTTACTAGAAAAAGGATGTGTACTTTCTTTATACAAAAAAAAAAAAATCATGAGTTAAAATGTGGAATTTGAATTGGACATTTCTTGGTTTTTACATAAAGATACAACTAGTGGTGTTACTTGAAAAGTTTTCGAAAGTATGGAACATATCGAAATAATCAAAATTTGTATGTAAGATTTCATGTGAATGAAATTCGATGTATATATGTTGATGAGTTGTGTCACATCATTGTCCTATGTCAAAAAAAAAATTGATTTGGAACCTTCTTATGAGGACAACATTTAAAATAAAAAAAATGACTTTAATGTTTGGTGCTACCAAAAAAATAAAATTTGATGCTATAAAGTTTAAAAAATGTTAAATAAAACTAATATTAATACTACTGATTATCCTATGTTAACACTAATAAACTCATTAATTAAATGTTATGCAAGCACATAATGTTTTTAGTTTGTTGAGTTCAATGTATAAAAAGACAATAAGAGACATTTCTTTTGAATATTTTATTGCAATCAGATCCCCAATACTCGCCCTTTATTAAACCAAGACATTACTAATTTAATAATTCAATCTTACCCTCTCCTAATAATTTCCACAAAATTAAATTACAAAAATAAGCACTCGTGCATCTCTATAATACTTAACTCTAAAACGAAATAATAATGGCAATTAATTTCCTCCTATCTGTCATTGTTGCATTTGAACTCGAATAAATTAAATTTTGGGCTAAAATGTTATAAAACGAAACAAAACAGGCCAAAAATGTTATAAATAAAAACTAAAGGACTAAAATATAATTTTTAAACAATACTAGAAGCGGAAGTACGGTGGGACCAAGCGAGCCACCTCGAAATCAAAGCCGTGGCTTGTCGTTGTCTCGGCTCTCCGCCCAATCTCCTCCGTCTCTCAATGCTCGTTAACTCCGACACACTTCTACCATTGATTATATCTCCGCCGTGATTCGCCGTCCGGCGGCGATCGCCGAGTATCATCTCCGATCGTAAGTAAAGAAGATCCGATGGTCTCACTTCACTCCATCTCTGTTCTTGATTCCCGCCGGAGATTATTATACGGTGGTCGAATCTTCCTTCGAAGCTTTCGCTTTCTCGATTCGGATTCAATAACAATCCGTCTTTTCTCTGAGGACGGTCTAAACAACCAACGGCGACGGTTTTTTTATCGCCGCCGCCGTTGACTCTCGGAGAGCTATCGAGTGATCTCCGAAACCACGCCGGATTTTGTTTAGAGGAAGGAGGGAATCGACTATTTCGCTCTCCGGCCGACGAATGTCGACCCGAGATCCGAGTTATCACCGGGTCAAATTTTGACCCGGTTTTTTTGTTATTGTTTGATTCTTCTTGACGGAGTTGCAACCAGGAGTTACAATCTCCGATTAAGAGAATATCTTCGGGGTCGACCCGGTAACGACAAAGCGGGCACGTGGAATGTGCGTCGAGCCATGTGTCGACGCACTCCACGTGGAAGGCGTGTTTGCATTTCGGTAGTAACCGTAGAACTTCGCTTGGCTCGAACCGAGCCAAGCACACTGCACACTCGAGCCCTTCTTTGTGACCGGTTAACGCACCAAACCGAAAAACCGGTAAAGATTCGATAACCGATCGGTCTATACCGGAGTTTTTCCTCCCTCCACCACCACCACTGTAATCTCCTCCTCCGTATCTCGAGATTGCGAAACGCTGCGTTTGGTGATTAACGTAAACGCTGCGTTTGCAGTGTTTAACGTAAAGGAGAAGCAAGAACGTGAGTGAGAAAAAAGCGGTGAGAACGGCGATAACGACGGCGATTCCGGGCATGAAAGAGGGAGATAAGTTATGCCTCTCCGGTGGCTGAGGGGGAGACGGCGGCGGAAGAGGCTGTGGAGCTTCGACGTTTGTTATAACAATCGCGGTTGCGTTGTAATGATTGTTGTCTGCTAGTGAGACAGAGAGGAAGAGAGACAGAAGAGAGAAGAAGAGAACTGACAAAGAAGAAGAAGATGACACCATAGCTAAAGACTTCTGTTTCGAAGAGAAGGTCTCTTTTCTTTCTACTTAAAAATGCTTTTTTATTTAAAAAAAGTTTTTTTTTCTCTCTAAGTGCCTGAAAATAAGGGAGACACTTTCATGAGTGTGAGATAGTTAGAGAGAGAGAGAGAGATTTTTAAAGGGAAAGAAAACAAAGTGAATAAAGACAAAGAGTATTGGCATTAAATACATGACTCTTTCTTTCATTTTTCACCCTTTAAAATTGATTTATTAACGTATTCAAAAATTCGCTAGACGCTAGAAGTGGTGATTTTAGATATAGCGGTTAAATGAAAAATTTAAAATCATAGGGAGATTAATCAGAAATTAGTTTTTATATTATTTTGGTATTTTTATTTTAAATCACATTTGGAAATATATAATAAATTTTATAATGATAATTTATCGATATTTTTGACTTGTTTCTATACTAAAACTAACTAATTTATATGATTTTAAAGATTATAACATATTTTTGTCTAATTTTAGTGGTCGATTTTAGTTAAAAGTCTAATGATAGGTGATACAATGATAATGTTGAAAAAATCGAATTTATGCAGAAACCAATCGAACGACTATCGATTAGCTGGGAATAATCTGTTTATGGGAAATTTTTTAGCACATAACTAACTAACATTTTTATTTTGTGTTTTTCTCTTTTAATTGAATTTATTATGGAAACTAAGAAGGACAATGAATCAATGATGTTCTTTTTTAGCTTCAATAAAGACTAGTAACTAGCTAGGTTGTCTTAGTTGATTAGCTACTTATAATAGAGATCCAAATGTTATATAGGTCCTACAAAAGTTTAAAACAATTTTAAAATGTTTGATTTCACATCAATTTTAGGAAATTTAACACTAATCATAGAGATTATTTTCCTATCTAATTCAAGCAAATCTAATGACTAGCAGGAGCCTAGTACTAATTCACTAAAGCATATGAGAACTATTAGATTAAATGCATTGTCTCTTAATTAGTCCTTATCAATCAATGCATGTCTCCTACTAAATGAAAAATGCTAATATCTACTTAAGTCATGTGTTTTTTGTTTTCAAACGCTTGCACTAAAATGCATATCAAAATGTTTCTATACTGCATGCAATCACATTGTAACCGTTCACACAAAACCTCAAAAGAAAATTTCTGTTAAATCTCAAAAGGTCACATTTAAAAATGTTCCTTAAATCTCTTTTTTTGTAAAAATCATGTATTATTTATGCCTCGATAGTAGACAGCATAACAACCCCTTGAAACACAAGATTTTTCGGTTTATATGTGATCACATTTAGAAGCGGCCATGAGGCCAAACAAAACAACAACGCATTTTCGACATTCGATTTTATTAAAAAATTTACTTTTAAAAATGACTTTTATCTTATATAAATATATAAAACGGGCAATTTTTCTATCTCGATTGCAGCCAAAAACGAATCCACCATCACACTAGTTTTATAAAATGCGTCTAATGATTTTGAGATGATGATTCCAATGCTCCCACAAAAAATATTTCTACATTCTAATTGCAATCTTTATTAAATATATGAATCTCATAGCCGACGATGATCACAATCGTTAAAAACACAAAGCTTTGTGACATATTATGCAAAAACAATCGCTAATAGAAAGAAAATAATGAGGTCTCGTGGCTTCTTCAAGTGAAGAGCAATATAATGAGGTCTGTTTGTGTTTTCTACCCTTAATAATTTCGGCTCGAAAAGCTCAACTCTATTACTCCTCAAATCGAATACGAGTAGCTCTTTTTTTCGGTTTCATGCTAGTTGTTCTAGTTTGTTCATCTTTTAGATTCCTTATTTTATGATTTCAGAGAACGTTAATCTTTGTCGTTTGGTTCTAGGTGTCTGTTCTATAGACTCGTCGGCTTATTGCTTTGAAAAGGCGTAGTTCTTTGCGAACTATCTGTTGTGCTCTTTTACTATGCTAATAAAATTATTTTTCAGAAAAAGAAAGAAAGAAAATAATAATAACGAACTTTGGGAGCTGTGGCTAGCTAAAGTAAAGTAGCTATCACTTGCATCATTATTTCAGAAAATTTTATGTAGAAATCTTTTGGATCAGTTTCAATTATTTTCTATCTGGATCTTTACGTTAAGGCCCATTTAAAGCAAAAATGTTATTAATTATTTTGGTCGGCACCATTTAAAGCAAAATCTTATTGCTACTAGTACTATTAATTTTTGATAATCATGGCCACCTTCCCCCAGGGATAATCTATATACATACTCATGTCGATACGCACCTAAATATTTGATTACAACAATAATCAGCTTAAAGTTTTTTTCAATTATATATTACTCAATTCCTCATTATTTTTATAACCAACTCATTGAGTTACATATGTGTTTTACAACAGAATTTGATATCCCAATTCTTTTTTTCAAAATTTTACAAATTTATTTTAAGAAAAAGTGATATAAAACTTCTATATATTAATCGAAGAGCATAAAAAAAAACTAAAGCAAAAATTGTAAAATTAAGGTTGGATAAAATATCTGAACGAAACCGATTGGTAAAAGTACTCGAACAAATTTTGTTGGGCAGTGTATCAAGTATTACCTAACCTCGAGTTGAGTTTGAGCCGATATTCAAAAATTTTGAAACCCCAATAACTCTAATTCGAATGGAAATCCAAAGTTCGAAAACTTGTAAACCTCAAACTAAACATAAATGCAAAATCCAATATAAAAAACCAAAAATTTGAACTGAACTCGAAGACAAAACAAGAAAAAGGTTCAAAAAAATACTTGGAAAGTCTCGACCTTTAATAATCCCAAAGAATTTGGGTTCAAATTCTTTCGGGTTATTAAGCTTTTACATAGGTCACGAACATCACTCGATTGAATTTAAATTGAATCGACCCAAATTTATAAAACACCCGAACAAGAATTCGGTTATCGGTTATTTGTTAACGGTTATATGTTCAGTTATCTAAAACTCTAAATTTTATAAAAACCGAATGAATCCGAACTAAACCCGAATGCATACCTATGTAAAACTCTAGTGAGAAAATCCCCAAAACTGATCAAGTTGATTGGTCCATCTCTAATGATTAGGCCCAGCCGTTGCCCACATTTCTCAGAAGAACTTAATGCACTCACTGATTTTAAGAAAAAAAAATGATAATATTTTTTTAACGCATAGTTGCATCGTTAACTTACATAGGATGATGGTCAAAGAGGTTTTGGTTGTCTCCGTTTCTTTAGATAATAGAGATTTTACAGCGGTTAGTCTGCTTATTTAGGCCGTATATGAAGTTTTAATAAATTAATTGTTAAAAAATAAA